>JBBPCS010004521.1:0-11253 GCA_037974645.1 Hollardia meadi | reverse complement strand
TGTCACAAAGTAGCCATATGCTTAGCAGCTAAGCCACTGCAAGATAATATCACGTATTTTAACCTCCTATTTTTTTTTCGTGTGTCAGTCTCAAATGAAAGATTACCAGTTGAATCATCTTTCACTTCAAACAAGTCATGCCATGATATCACACCAGTTTAAAGGGCTTTTCAGACGGGGGGCGACACTATGCCCGCGGGGTCTCACTGCGCTCCTCATGTGAATAGATGGGCAGACAAGCATCCTGTGAGTAAATGCCAGGCGCTCCAGGCGTGGTAACAATGGAAGCGGCTTCTGTGCACTGCTACCCTACCACACAGCCAGGATCAGCCTCTTGTCCATTTTGTCGCGTAGTCAAAGTTCAGGAAAGTTCTACTCCGGCCGCGGGCGGGCATGTGTGTGTGATGAGCACGACCATGGCACAATCATGGGATCGCGCCCACTTGTCGCGCCACCTGTGTGATCACCCGCGCCTCCCTACTTGCCCGCTCGCCTCTCATTGAAAATGAATTACGAGCCGTGTCAATCACCCCCCCGTCTGAAAAGCCCTTAGCGTGAAATGCTCACACACTTTTGATCTCCGCCGTGATGCAGTTGCTTGACTTGGCTCGGCCATGATCGAAATGGTTTAGCGCTCTTATTAAAATAAAGTAACGTAGTCAGTGCAAGCAACAACGTAATTAATGACGTAAGCAACGAATCCACAAATAAATTCGTTGGCAACGATTTTCATCATCGATTTTAATCGATTTTAATCGATTAAATCGATTAATTGTTGCAGCCCTATCAACCACTGAATCTCGTTTGCATTCCCCTCAGTACCCTCATTTAATTGCCCCTCTGTGCAGGCAAACATGAATGATTCTCAGTAGCCAGAAGAGATAAATTCCTATTTTATCATTTTTGGTGAAGTTGACTGTGCGTGTGCATGTCTAAATGTCTAAAATAGCAGGTGACGTCTCATAGATTGTGTCTTATACTTTAACATTAAGGTGTGATATCTTGTGTGTTGTTTAGATCGCACTATTGACTGAACTTTCAAGGCTTCAGCCAGAAAAACCAGCTCCCATCTCAGGTGATAATTGAAACTAGGTGCTATCATCTGGTGGAGGAGGGCAAAGGAGAGAGTGCAGTGAGTTACTGACACTTATACAGTCCAGTACTACAACGAATGTCACACCAATGTGTCTGTAATGAGTAGAGGAACAGTGAAGATGAAGCTGGTGTTTTCTTTCTGTTTGAAGGCTCTGGGAGTTTGAGCTGGAGGACTTCGATGAGGAGGATGCCAAGCCTGTTCTCAAGCTGGTAAGACCAACTGTAGTTTGGAGTCAACTGTTATGTGACACTTGATTTATTCTGTAAATATGTCCAATCTGCTCATCTTATCTCATTCCTTGTTTCAGGTGTGGGAGGTGATCAACAGCATAAAGATGAGGGACATTGAGTTTGAAGCCAGAAGGCACACATGTTTATAATCAGTTCAGTGGTTGTGATGTCTCTGTAGTGTTCTAAAGTGTTTTTAAAACTGACTTTGAATGACTCTAACCTACAGACATCCCAAGATCATCAGCAAAGTCCTGCAAGGCTTCTGGTTGCCTCCTCCAACCACCTCATCACTGAACCTCCTGCAAACACTGCCATCCACAACGGCTCAAACAGCAGCCTGGATGAAGCTGAGGATAAGCCAGCACCAAGGCCTGGAGGAGGAGAGTGCACCAATCAGAGATGCACTCTCAGATGTCACCTCTCCTACACTCACTACTCTTACCCTGGCTGCTGAACCTCCTGCCAACGCTAGCTTAGATAAAAACAGAGGACCAGTGAGCACCCAGTCCACAACCAGACACTGCTCTGGTCACCACTCCACCACGACCTGTGACTCCAGCTGATGAACCTGCAGTGCAGGGTTAGGCAATTCATCACGGGGCAGCCAGTCAAGGTGGATGAATCATTGAACACCACAACTGGTAGAGATCATTATTCCTGTTGACTTGTGTCAGAGCCATCAGGTCCATTCACAGTCTCGTTAACTGTTATTTGCTCTCCTTTGCTTTTTTTAGAGGTCAAAAAGACAGACGGTAGGATTCAGCTTCTTCAGTTGGCTGCAAAATAAACATCTGCTTCTGCTTTCTGTATGAAGTCGACACAGAGACTTAATGAAATATGATTGGTTTCTTGAAAGCGTGGCAGTGATGACACCAGCACCTTTCTGAAAAGTTAAGATTTTGCTGACTCAAAGCAGCCACACAAAAAAGGCAGCTCACTCTGAAAAAAGACACTCTCTAGGTGGCTGCATACACTATCTCCGAATTAGGAACAAATTTTAAAAAAAACCGCTGGCGCCCGAGAAAATACCCTATATGAAGACGAGAGGCCAGAGCCGAGCAGCCCTATACGCTCACAAGGCCCCACCTCCCCCTCGTGTCAAAGCGAGCGTAATGTTGACAACTTAGATGACAGGATGAAGTGGAACTATCCTTCTGGGCACGAGAAAAGAAAAAAACTCCACAAGAGCAAATTGAGGGAACAGCAGTCAGGTGAACTTGTTCTCTCCTCCTCAAGTTTGATGTAGTGTTGAGTTGATGTGATAGCCTGCAGTGCATCTCTCTCTAGTCTGACTGTCTTGCAAACCTAACTTGGCAGTGCAGTGAATCTCGGTCTGTCTGTGTCTGGCTTGCTTGCCAGCCTTTGCCAGAGTTTATGCCTGAAAAAAGTTATACAGAAATACAACAATTTATTACGTTTGATAAATGCTGACGGGCAACAGTGTTTATAAAGTGCAGCTCGGAATCGAAAAGAGAGCTGCGTCGTGCGTGAACATGTCTTCATATTCGCGAGCACGAGATAAAAATCACGCTTTCCAGCAACGACCTCTGTGAGGACCAGTCCAGACAATATGTGGGCATGATGGCACTCCTCATAGGTACGGATGGTTTTAAAACAAGACAATGATTACCTCGTCTCAGATGGAAAGAGATTGATTGACATTGACTATTGATTAAATAGCCTATTGAATTCAAAGTGTTAATTAGCTGGGCATATACTGGAAATATAAATGTGAATCGCTGACTAAACCATCAAATATTCAGCCAGGCCATAGTATAGTATTTTACATTTGAGAATGTATTAGATGAAATCTGGGGGAGCCTGTTTAATGGGCTTGAGGGAGCTGATAAAATTAATAACAGTATTATAATTTTTATGCCCTGGCTGTTAAGGGAACCAAAGTTCATCCCAAAGTTAATCTGAAGAGTCTATAGAAAATATTCTGTCCAATAAATATTGTTTATTTATATCTCATTCTGTGCTGTATAGGTCTACTTATTCTTAGACTGACAGATGGAGCAAACTGTTTAAATGGAGGGAGGATTGTAGTGGGTGCACTGAGGGGTCAGGTGTGACTGTGAGGCAATGGCAAATGGTTTTACATGGCTAACAGGTCAGGTAGGAGGGCTCCTTAGCAGAATTTTGTGAGAGAGGTCAGGACCGGCTCTGCTTGAGCACATTGCAACTTGGGGCCAGCCTGAGCCAGCCCTAACTATAAGCTTTATCAAAAAGGAAGGTTTTTCACAGCTACTGCTACTGCTCTTAAACATAAAGAGGGTGTCTGCCTCCAGGACTGAGACTGGAAGATGGTTCCGCAGGAGGGGGAGCTTGATAACTGAAGGCTACTCTTGGAGAGTCTAGGAACCACAAGTAACCCTGCATCCTGGGAGTGCAGTTTTCTAGTACTGTTTACACCAGCGAGGAAAATGGAAATAATTTACTTATTTAGTGGTGTTGCCTTCATGTCTTATTTTCAATTATTGTTTTGGGGGGGATTTTAAGTTGGTATTTCCACCATAAGACATAGAACTGAAAGAAATATAATTTCTCTAAGGGTATAAAAATCAACAAAATGTAAAGATGAAACTAAAATATCTAAATCAACAAACATCACCGTTGCAGTCATGTTTTGGATGACAACAGAAGATGTGAAGAAATGAAACGCTTCTGCGCAAAAGTCGTTTTGTTAATGAATGTTAAAGTTCTACTTATTTGTTTTTAGTTGTACTTGCGATACTGTTTTGATTAGTGCGTGTGATGACTGCTTTCTGTGACTGAACTGTCTTATTGTGAGGTGATAAATTAGATCTATTTTCTCAGGACTCTTGTAGGAGAGACCTTGATCTCAATGACACATGGGTTAAAAGGTTTAATTCACTAAGTAATGAACTCATGTTAATCCATCTCATGCACAACAAACAAGTTGAGTCTCAAAATAAAACTAGTGTGTGTGTTTGTGTGTGTACGTGTGTGTGTTCCCACCATTATGTGTCATTGGATATCCATCGACACAGAGACCTCATTTGCAGACTAAATTAAAGATGTTTTAATTGCATTTTAATAAAGAAAGATGAATTGTTCTCTTGTCATTGACATGTCAGGCTCAACAACTTACAACTAGACAGCAAACACGTGTCACTGTATAACTCCAGTCAAACTGAAGCTCCAGTCTCTTTTTGCACCACTGAGCTGATCAGATGGTGTAAGATTATAAAAGAAAAACACCTAATGAAGGCACAAAAGATTCTGTCTCAGTTGAAACCAAAATGCATTTCTTCTCTGACAAGGTGTACTGATTGCTATACATCCCCCAAATTACTCCCAAAGCTGTGTGAAATTAAACGAGAACACATTGCTCTGCATTTGCAGCACTTTTGGTAATTTCCCGTGATGACTTTTGGTGCGTGATCTGATGGCTGTCTGGATTAGTTGTGCTATCTCTGATTGTAGCCGTTTGTCCCTTCATCACCATCACCATCATCATCGTGTGTTTCCTCGAACAGATCAGGACAGATTGGATCCGGCCTTAATCTGAGAGATCCACATTGCTAAGGCAGCTGCTGTCTGACCAAGAGGTTGGCAGTGACACCACCTTGTAATGACCACGACATCTGGTGTGGCGCAGACCCTCATCATAGTGTTTGAAGACAAGTGTGCTGGATCATTCCACTTTCTGTGTCTGCCATTTCATGGTAATGACTGTTAATCTGGAACTTTTAGTTGAACCAGGTTTACTGTGTAAGCATGTGCCACTGCATTGTACAAAAATTTGACTTGTAGAATAAATCACGAGACATAAAACTATGCTGACATCCAATTTATCATCTTTTGTTTTTTGCTCTCCCGACATTTACATCATTCAGTTCCTGTGCCATTCTAAAGAGGCTCCTCTCTCCTCTTCTTCCTTCTTTTCCTCCAGCACAGATCCTCTCTTGGACAGTGCCGCAGCAGATGCTCACAGGGCTAAAATCTGGATGGATTACAGCATCTAACAGATGCTGCTTCTGTTGCAACCAGCCATGGTGGCTACCACAAATCGAGCAGAACCCAGATATGCAAGTGTGCATATGCTGTACAGTACTTTATTTTTCACAACGGAGGAGTCACTTGAAGGCTGTAAATAATGTGGACAGTAGTTTTGTTGAGGATGTATTGATACATGAAATATATAGGTTTATAGATACAATTTGTATTGCCAAGATCGCTGCAGAAACTTCCCAAAGATAAAAATTATGAGACATTAGAATTCATACAAGTTCAAACATCTTTTAGAAGAAATATTCCGCTTTACTTTGTAGTGCAGCTTAATCCCTCCTGCAGTGTTAGCTGCTGAATGTGGTGAAAATATAAAACTCTATTCAGATCTTTCATCCAGAGCCTCCTTCACCGAGCTCTCTGACAGCCCAGTCCAACCAAACAATTTGTGAGAATCCTCTGTATCTCTCTGTCCTTTTCCACCCTTTCACTTCTCTTCCTTTGTCTTTCTCTGAACAAAGACGACCGTTGACCGGTGAATTATGTGTGAGGCTGGATGGATTTCTCTGCAGCCCAAACCCTCTTCTAAACTCTTCTCTAATACCAAGGGATGAAACACACTCACAAAATAGCCATTTGGAGCAACACTCAAACACTAATCAGAGACGCAGAATAACTTAGCCTGTTGAAACATGGGTAAGCATATTTAAAAGACGTCACATTAAAACTCATTATTACACCCTGTTAATGTCGTCTTTCAATGGTATGGGCATCTCTTACTGAGACTGTTATTCTATGAACAATAGATTGGAAACATTTTGACTGTAGACTGAGCTGGTTATATCTGGTGTTGTGATATATTGTGTTGAATATGTAACCATAAGTTTATTTCCCAATCAAACATTGAACCTAGGAAATGAGAGATAACCTTCACAATATATGTTTTCTCTCTAGCAAATAACCCAAAAAAAAGAAGGGAAAAAAAAGTTGTTTCAATCTGACTGAAAATATTGTTTTGGGGAGGTAATTTGCAACAGATGGCTGAATGTAATTTTAGACTGAGACGATGAGAGTAGCAAAATGCAATTCGCAAAACAGACAAAAGGGAAGCAAATACTGCTTGATGCTGAGATACATATGCTAGGAGCGGAACATTTTCAAGTTGCTCCAGTCTGGTTTTAGGGATTTGTGAAATAAACACTGCAACTATGTGCTTTTAACACAGAATTGGATGATATATGTCTCTCTAATACAACAAAATTATATTATTATTATTATTATTATTATTATTATTATTATATGGTATTAATAAGGAACAGATAGTGGCCTGACATTGATAGTGTAAAAGTAACGGTCCCAGGGAATGAGTTGTATGCATTTTCTTTCAACTCTACTATAATTGTGGTTCCGAATAGTGACAAAAACATTTTGCTCAGCCTTTACCAAATACATTTAGTTGCCTAAATGCATACACAAATGTGATCTAACAGGGGTGAATGGCAAATATTAACCATAAATGCTGTCTATATTGGTTGTAACTGGGATAAAGTAAACATATGTTAAGTATTTTTTACATAAATTGTTATGGCTGTATTGATTTAACCCAATGATACTTTGGGTCCACCAGACCCGAAAATGTTGGCTGAGTAACAAAACCATGAACACCACACAAGGGTTAAAATATACTGTAAGAGCAATCAATGAAAAGGACTTTTCATGTGTAATGCATTCACTGTGATACTGAACCGCAGGATATGCAGGACATAAACTCGAACAGTAAATTAATTTGTGTTAACAAGAGATCATCTTTTCAATTCCATATGGACTGTAGCAAAAGTTAATCGAAAAATAAAAGTTATTGAATTATTGATTGAATATATAATATTTGTATTTGCTTTCCATATTAATATTATATTTATAATTAAACATTGAAGCTTTGGGAATGAAATTATCTATGCATACGAAGAGATAAAAGTTCTCCACTGCCATGAACAATTTTATTCCAGGTGCAGCATGTAGTGAAAGTGCCTGAGGGTTCATATGATGATACTGTACTTCTGTGTAAATTGAAATAAATCTTGACACATTTTTTGCATTTAATAAACAAATCTAATAACACATTATGTTCTGTTGTTTATTGGCTAGGGGTTATAAAATGCCTTCTGCTGAATCGGATGATTCTCTTTTGAAATAAAATATTAAGTGCAGATATCTATTATTCTTTTTTGTATGGAGTTGCACTGCATGAAGACCAATAATAATAATAAAAAAATCTGTCTGTTTGCCCATGTATGTTTTGAGTCTATTAAAGTTGGATGAGACATAGCAGATGTGTTTCATGAAAGAAATCAATGATATGGATGATAAGACCTGAATGTATAGAGAGAGGAAAACAAAGGGAAATAGACAGTGTAAAAAGAGAGTGGCTCTCAGTGGAGATCAGTAACACCTGTTAAGTTTATATGAACAGCTGTCCCACCGGCAACCTCTGGGATAGCAGAAGCCTGCAGGCTTTTGAGACTGACTGCAGTTCTGTTGTAAACATCTATAATATATGCATTGAAGGTGTGTCTCAAAGAACAGAATACAGACTGTAAAAACATAGGTGTGGGATAAATCGAGGTTATGCGGTATTCCGTGCATCGATCATTATTTGCCCTCATGTCCCTCATTTTTATGATTGATTTCAGTTACAGTATGGCCGCTTGGAAGCTGGTTATCTTGAAATACCGACTGCTTTAAAGTTCTTTAATCACAGTTGCAGTTTTATGCCCACTCTTTTTGAAGTATGAGTCATTAAACACTGACAGTTATGGAGAGAGACAATTAAAGCTGTTGCTAATTAGCTCACAGAAGAATTTCATTGGAAATATTTTATAAATCATTAGCTCCAAGTCATTCTTCTGAACTCCATGAACTCCATATTTGCAGTGGCTTAGTAAGGACTGCCTGTACACTGTTTGTTTGTTTTTTAAACTTGGACCTATAGGTGTCAGAGGATAATTAGATGTTTTAACCCTGTGAAGACCTAGACGCAATTCTCACCACCTGCTTACCATATTGAGAAGCCTGCCACCCCTAATACCTTCCAGACAAATGTAATTAATCTCCTTGTAAATAGTCAGCTGTCTTTGTGATCCCTTCACATGTTAAATTATCACCTTTGAGAAACAGTGCGAATGACAACTAACCCTTTTGCCAAACTGCCTTCTGTTCAGAGACTCCTTAAGCAAATACATTTAATGAAACAGTGCTTTGAGTCAGAATCTTTGACTTGTGTGTCAAGTGTTTGTTTATTTTCATCAGACATTGATCTTTTGTGATGGCTGGCTATGCAGGCATGTCTTTCTTTCCTAACCTCCACTTGTCTCCCACAAACACTGCCCGAATACTGCGTCTCACTCTAACTCATTATCTGTGACTCAAGCTTTACAAATGGCTCCATAATCCTCATCTATCATATCCATTCATTGCAAACTGCCCCTGAGTGTTTTCTGTTTATTCTCTTTCTTCTTCATCCAAGATGGTCTTTGTTCCCTCTCCATGTTTTCTTCCTCTTGTTCTCTTGGATTACCCAATGATCATCTTCATCTTCTTCTTCTTCTTCTCCTCCTCCTCTTCATCCTCCTACCAGGAAATCTGCCTTCCCGTGCGTGAACATTTACCACACTTTGCACACAGGTCCAGTCCTATGCCAAACTTCCTCAGCTGGCTTTGTGAGCTGATAGTCCTGATGGTGGCGCTAAAATAATCATCTAAAGTGTAAAACTTTGAAAATTCATAACAAATCAACCGTACATGCTACGACTTTGCAACTTTCACCGAAATGTAGGCTCAATTGAGGGCCCTCTTTAAATCTATTTCCTCCTACATTGTTTGCTCAATTGACACCAAACTTGCTATACGGCATCTTCAGACTGTTCTCCACAAATGATCAGCTCGTCATCAAGCCTGATAACGAGCCGTTCATTTGAATCAGGTGTGTTGGAGCAGGGAAACATCTAAAACATGCAGGGCAGGGCGTCAGGACTGAGAAACACTGGATTAGAGACACATGATTTCAAAGAACTTTGTCATTAAATAAGTTTTGAATTGTTCTGGCCAGGCTGTCATATATTTGTCATGTGTGAAGCCACTTCACAAGTCACATTTTCATAATCTTATGCATGGAGTTGTATATATGGACTGGGTAAGCTGCAAATGAACTGCTCTTCTTGGGATCAAAAAAGTTGTCTGAATCTAAATCTAATTCCACCTCTCTGCGTAGCGCAACATGATCACGACGTGCCGTTGGTGGTGGTTGTGAGTGCAAGACCCGGGTGATGCAGAATGAAAATCAGGCATTGTTCTTTGTAAATTAGAGACATGACTTCAGGGTGTAATGATCAGTTTGGTCCAGTTCGTCTTCCTGTATTTCCTATTTGTCTTTATCCTCTCTGCTTTATCATCTTCCTTACTCTTCCTCCTGATCCCGACTCACTGCTGCGCAGCACCTATAATTGTCCGGTTCTGTTTAATATTTGCATTCAGTATTTCAAGTTAGTTCTGGAGCTCAAGTGCATGTTTATTCAAATATGTATGTTTATTCCTAAAAACCCCATAGTCTTTGCATTGCAATGGCATGCACATGTGTATCACTATATGCTGTATTTGAGCCCAATAGGAAGAGTAGGTCTGCTACAATGCCTGCTCCTCTTTCCCTGTGGAGGTTCAATCAGGTGTGACTCATGCTGAATAAAGGCTTGGAGGACAAACGGAATTCACAGAGAGCCGTCATGCTGACAAGCTTGTCATCTTCTTCTCCTATAATTGTCTTTCCATGTCTCAGCAGGTCAGTGAAGATACCGCTGAAATATGTAGCGTTGCATTTATGTCGCTGTGTCATGTCCAAGGAAAGGATTTTAAAAAGGTAAGGGAGAGATATTGATTCTATCTTTAGATTTCCTTCCACTCACCCTGAGGTCATTGAGCTTAGATTCCAACTATTGATCGTAAAATGCACATTTATTGTAATTTCTGGCAAAACACCTAGTGATCGCTGTTCAAATAAGGCTCTGGTCAGCAACTGGATCACTGCTACATGGGGAGCCACAGTTCACCAGCATTAAAATTCATCCCTGGTAGGTTGTTTTACGCTTTAATCCGCATTAACAATTTTTTTGGCCATTTAGGAATGATAAAATAATCTACAAACACAACAATGATATTATTACCTTCTAAGGGTGATTTTTACTTTTTACATATTAGCTCCCTGCTGTGTTTGCAAATAACACTGATGATAAGAGTGAGTGAGCTGCACAAATGCACTTAAGGGTGGAGACGAACTGCAGAGTCGGGTGATAGTAGATGTGGGTTTGTCACCACGAGGGACCATTCTTAATATAGAAATATTGATTATAGCAGCTTTAAGATTTAACATGAAGGTGCAAACAATCTGGTGTTTGGACAGAAAATCCTAGAATTATTAGTATGATTATTGTGATTTATAGGCATTTTTCTTTTCAGCTGATGACAAGTTAATGCAGCAGCAAACTCTCTATAATCTTGCTCATTTATAAAATAGAGTTTTTCTCGGAGGACTAAAACTGGCTGCCAACATCAATAGAGGACGAATGCCTGAAAACACCCCTAAAAGATAAGCAGTGCCACGCTGGTGTAAAATGCTGGTTGAAAGCAGCAACGCAGACCGTCACAACAAGGGTTGGAAAATCTTGTTAACAAAAAGGCTTCCTCCAAGTCCAAGACTGCAAGTGAAAGGATTAAATCAGACTTATGCTAGAGCAATTAAGCTACAATATCCCTAATGTTGTTTTGCTTACTTTAATTCTTGTATTTTGTTTTTTTCCCTCTAACCTCATTAAAACTCGAAGTGATAACCTTTGATTTGATCATCTTTGCAACAGTATGGGCTTGCACATTTGATGAAGGTGACTAGCTTTATTAATTCACACA
>JBBPCS010004520.1:0-11254 GCA_037974645.1 Hollardia meadi | reverse complement strand
CATTTCAGTCTCAAGTATCGTTTTGGTATCGAGTATCGTGACACTAAACTGGGTATTGGTATCAAAGTCAAAATTTTTGAGTCCTGACAACATTACTGTTAAGTATAATGGCGGTCCAGCCATATACTTGGTTTCACCTCGTCTTGGTTATTTTACTTCTTACTTTATGTTGCTGATATTGTTCAAACTGAAAGCAAAGTTCCACCTTTTGACAATAAGTTTTGTTCTATTCTAGATATTGTGTTACCAAAAACTATACGATAACTTTTTAAGTTCTCACTCTGATTGACATGATGGTCATTCTGTCACAAGGTAAAACACACTCTGCTGTGATTCAGAGGTGGGAGTAAGTCACACACGTGGAAGTCACAAGCAAGTCTCAAGGTACTGTGGTGAGAATCAAGCAAGACAAATCTCCTAACCTGTTATAAGTCAGGTCAAGCAAGACATACAAAATTCTGATGATCTCCCCACTTTCCTCATTTGAATCAAAAGACAGCAGTCATAAAAAGTTCAGTTTTATTTTAAACATTAAAATAGAAACTGTTGCAGCCTGCTTACACATTATAAATCTTACTGATATTTGACATGGTGTGGCAATCAATAACAAGCCTCCAAAATTAACTAATCACGAGTTTTGCACATGAAAGCGAGATTCATCAAGGTGACTTACTACTGCTAGTAATTATAATCAACCACATTATTAAGGCCACATCACGGATATATATCAAACAAAACCACAGGAACTGTGGAAAAAACATGTGAGAAAGTGGATTACATCAACTGAACTTCGAAACTTTATCAACCACCACTAAGGAGAGTAGGGTTCCGAAATTATAATACATTTGCATTTGCCATTTGCACCATGATGCATTATAAGTGTAGGTTGGGTCTCAAGTGAATATGTTTTTTGCACAGCTGTAACAAGAGCGGCAGCAGAGTGATTGTGACACAGCGGGCACACAATTCCAATTAATGGTGTATTAAATAGGCACGCAAAACAGCAGAGAAATGTGTCTAATTGCATGAGATGAGTAGCCTAACGTTGTACCTATAACAATTAGGCCACAAGCATGGTTATATGGCCCTGAATCAGTCCCCCAACTGTCTTTTACACTCCAAGTCTAACTGAGCTTAACTTAAGGTAACTTTTTGCCAGGCGTCGCTACCAGTCATGAACTTAAGGCCTCTAAAGTGCAGCTGGAAGATTGGGGACGTGTCCGCCAATTGGGAGTCAAAAAACTTGATACGCAGCATTAGCTTTTCAGTAAGACCACAATGATGACATCTCCACCTAAACGCCAGAAACATTGAACACAGAATGCGTAACTTGTTTCCACATTAACTGCACCATGTCCAGCATGAGGTAGACAAATGCCTCTTCAAATGTGCATTTTAAGGGTTGGAAATATCAACCAGCCTTTCACCTATGGTAAGCCAGCTTCTAACAACAAAATTAAAAAAAATATTTTGGTCAATTGTTTATATAAGCCTTGTTGTTACTGGTAGATAAAAAAAATATTCACATTTTCGAAAAATACATTTTGTATTCATTTATTACACTATGAAAGCGGTCATTTTTTTTGAGTACTTTTGCATAAAAACAAAAACAAATTGTACTTTTACTCAAGTATGCACACTGACTATTTTTATGTTGAATAGGCTGATTGAACGTATCAGTTCTAACAGTTAAATGTCATTTCTTTCTTATATTTCTTTGTAATATCGTTCTGTGCAGTTAATCGTTGCCTTATAAGAATCTCATTGCATAGTATGATCATGAGTTGTACTGCACTTTTGACGATAACACTTTGACAAGAGTAAACATTAGACAAAATATTAAAATGCAAAATACAAAAAAACAAAAGTATTTTGTAATTTCTGATTGAAACAATTAGCTAGGAAACAGGATAGGCATTGTTACGGCCCCAGTGCTGTGTGTGTGGTTTGTGTGTGTGTGTGTGTGTGTGTGTGTTCAGTCTCCTCCCTCTCCAGGTTCCACCCCAATTGCACCTGAGACCAACTTGCAATCCAGGCCTGGAGGGTAAAAAGCCTGAGGAGATGTTGCCAGTTGCCAGTGGGCCAGTTTTGCAGCGGCGGTGCTGTCTGGTTTTTGAGTGTGTATGTACTGCCTTACCAAAGGGAGGGTGTAGTATACATTGTGGCTTGACGTGTTAAGTTAATTCTGTTTTGTCTCTTTTGGGTATGTGTGTAGACCGGCCTCTTCCTTTGAAGACGTCCGCTTTTGGTTCAGATTAGTTTTCTTTATAGCTATATGCTATTGTAAATAAAAATCCTTATTTTACTCACTTTGTTCTCTCTTTTTTTTAATCCCGCTTTAAAAACACGTGTTCCTTCCCCTTAGCTCCTAGACCTTTGGGCACGTAACAGGCATACACATTTCCTATAATTCTAACATCCTTGCCGTGCCTTTCAGAGGGCAAAAATAAAAGCAATAGCATAGCTCATCCCTGTACTACTTGTGTTGTTGCATTGATTGTGTGTAGCAGGGAGGCCTGCCATAGGTCAGGGTATTGTCTCCATCTTCCATGTCATGATTGAATCCTTCCTGGTCAACGATTCCCACCATGCATAGGTCCCAGCTTTCTTAATGATGGTGAGGAATATCTACCACCGTCTGACCTCGCGGCAGCCTGTAATTGAAGATGTGTTGCTCTATGTTAGCCTGCGGTTCAGATATGGCTTTATGAGGTACTCCTTCAAAGGAAATGCCTCATGTGCCACAATGCAACAAGGAACCAGATGTTCAGAAGCAGTAATGTGCAGGGACAGGGATGTTGGATGTCCTATTCTACAGGGCATCCTGCAGTGTGCATCCTCAAGACACTCTGCCATCTGAAATTAGCCCATTCCATCATCAACATATATGTACAGGAACCTGCAACCACTGTCGACCAGTTAGCAGCTACCATTAGCACTATAGAAAATGTATGCTTGTACTTGTAAAATGTTTGTCCAGTTTCAGTGTGGGTTGAATGTTGATTTGTTTCCCATCGAGAGTGTCTAAGCAGTTTGGGACGTTCCACTGAGCCTGGAATTCATCAGCTACTTGCTGCCAATCTCCCACTGTGTCTGGGCACTTAAAACAAGGGAACATAATGTAAAACCCATGAAAGCTATTCTCATGTCAGATCCTTCATAAATCGTGGTCATGTGGCCATACTGCACTGTGCAACAGTCTCAAATTGTTTTAATTGTGACAGGGTAGTATATTCCAGGCAATCTGTCATGGTGCAACCTTCATTTTAGATGAATTCTCCTTTAAATTAGCATCATATCGGCTTGCTTCTGTATACCAATCAGCCTCGCAGACCTGTCCCTTTCATAAACAAACTGAAAACATTAATAGTCAAACACAGAGGAAAGGAATACAAGACAATAACTTTCATTATTGATCAAAGCCAGATCTTTAAAGGGTCAATTTGTAAAATATGACCAGAATTCGAAGGTAGCTCCAAAAATAGACAAGGCAGCACATCCCCAGAGTAAGCGCCAAAGTCATTACTCTTTGCTGTAGTTATCTATATGTCACTCCTAAATTTACAAATTCAATGTTTCATTCAATGACAATCTGACAACACTAATGGAACAACATCAAGCCACCGAGCCCTTACGTCTAAACCGACAATAAACTCAATTTGCTTAGACAGAGTGCAGCCTGTAAATACCACTGATTATCAACTATACATTTACAACAGCCTTCCTCTGTTTAGCCTCACTACAGTTGACCCGAAAAGGGTACAAAACTGAGACAATTAAACACATGACCGCGAATAAAAAACCCCATCTGTGGACACTGGAGGTGCAAAAGGCAATATACAAAAATGAAATAACTGCCATCGTGCTGCAAAGAGCACTGCACAGTTTTACACACTGTGTGACATCAAAGCAAGTCGCAATCAAGTTGGGCACAAATCTAACAGGCATGCATTGTGCAGAGATCGGCGGTGATCAATTCCGTGCAGTCCTGGCTCATATTGAACGAGCCTAATGGTTCGTATATTCACAGTCCCGGGTCTTCTGGTTTCCCTTTTTGAATAATGATTACAGACTACCACCAACTGCTGGTATGGAGACTTCTTTCCTCTCCCACAGCTACAGAACGCACAGTATGTGCTAGTCAACAGTCAGCTGTAGTCTTTGCAGTTTGTTCAAGGGCAATTTGCCCAGACACAGGGGATGTGAGACGGACGACACAAGAGTCGGCTTTCATAGCCACTAGTTCTTTAACGTTGGTTTTGCTGTGTCTAAGAACACTATTATGTATTTAATGCCATGTTGGAAGGGTTAAAGCATACTTATATGTGTGTCACCTTAATCCACCAGTTGATAAAAAAAAAAAAAATGCTGTGGATTTGGCCAGGCAGCACTGCCACTGGGACAATAAAGACTGAGTAGTTATGGTAATGTTTGTGCTCCAGTTTCCCACCTGCACCCTGCAGGATTTTGCAAATGCTAGCACAGAGGGAGTGGTGACAAGTAAGTACTCATCTTTAAAAATAAACTTAACAAAACAGTGCCTTTCCAGCATAAACAAGACAGGAGTACCCTAATGTGATGATTCTTTGTCCGTGTATGAGCATATAATCAATATATAATTTTCTGTCAATATGATATTGCCAATGATATAACCATGTTTGATTGTTGCATATTTCATTGCAAAACTACATGACATTGAAGGTCACCTAAGAGTGACAGCACTATTCCCGCTTTTGTGCATGACAACAATCCTCTCATGGGCACAAGAAGTTGGTTAAATGTAGGCCATTTTAAATGTTTGAACAAGCAATCAATGCTGTCATCACATGAAGATCGTCTTTTTGGAAGGACACTACAGGTGCTTACACAAACCCTCCCCAAACTGACCTGATGTTGTGGCCCTCAAATGCCGTCGCTGTCAGTTGTCAATGACAGACAACACTGAATATCTATAATTAGTGAAATTTCTTGTAAACGGCTGCCTGTTTAATTGGGTCTTAAATCATGTCACAATAAATCATTAATACACGTTACCTGGACTTGAAAATGTTTTGTGCATTTACAATGGGCTAATGTAAGACGCTCCTAGTAAAGTATGTGGCAGCATAATGTTTCATGCAGGGGCACTCTACCGGTAAAAAAAATTCCAAAACTAATGAGCCGTATTCTCCAATCTTTGAACATCACCACAAACATCCAACTGCAGCCATTGCATCCACCACAGCTGGAGAGGAGGGGTACATTATAATTTGTCATTTAAATACATAGGAAAGAGAGAGGGAGTCCTAATTGCTTTGTGAGATTATCCCTTTAAAGCAGACCGGGAGGAGACAGATCACTTGGCTGAAAGGGACTTAAGGTGTAATGACAGGTGCTTTTGACTGAGCTAGGCAAGTCCACCCCATCCCATTCACATTATCATCCTATCAAGATAGGAAAGCAATTTCCCAGCCTTTCATTTCATAAGCTATGCATATCAATGCTCCATTAATCAAATGATAAAGTTCCCAAAAAACCTTCCTTGAAACTCATCCTTCTCTTGCCCTTTCAGGTCCGGTATACTATCAGGATTATCCAAAGAACTCATCTCTATGCTAAATTGATGATGCACATGACCTTAATTGATAAAGCCAAATAGGGAGCTTTTTTAAAAAAAATGTTTTTTGACTCTATACAAAAGAACACATGAAGGTGTAATTAATATCATTTTTGACATCTTTCAGTTAATACACATTTAGTTGAATCTGCATATGGGTTTGTTTTGTGGTGAAGGAACTCAATGAATATTCAGTCATTTTCAACCCATTGTGAATGATCACACGAGGGTGAACAGTGAAAAAGGACAAGATGAAGATTGACAGATTATAAAATCACAGCATTATGAAAAATCCTCACATTTTCTCTTCTTCACTGACTGTAAAAAATGATTGGGGCAGGGGAAAAGTGCTTTGGTTGAAAGAAACGATGGAATGGTGTCCCTCATCTATTTCACGGCTGGATAGTATGACAGGTAACTAGTGAATGGTATGATTGATTGCCACTTTGTTAAACAAAGCAATTAAGACGGAGAGCAGAGAAGTTGTTGCTGTGGAACGCAGAATGGCTTAAATAACAGCAACCACTGGAAAGACCTGAAACAGTCGCTAATTAAAATGGATGATAGAAGAACATGTTGCAAAGATTTTGACATCATAAAATACATTTATGCAAATAGACTAAAAAAAATTACAGTGTTTGTGGACATATAAAAAGCCATTTTATGTGCTTTGGGGTGTGTCAAGAATTTGTACCTCACTGTACACTATTTAAACGTGCTGAACGTCGCAACATTCCATTGAATCTTTTTCACCCAAGTATTTTTTTTTTTTTTTTTATGAGTTCTGTAATTTGCTCTCCTTACTTTTAACAGCGAGGAGCTGGAGTGAAGCCCGGTAATAGAAAAAGAACCTAGAGGGAACTAGTACGTCTTTGAAGTGGACAAACAACCCCTTTTCTTCTCTTATCAACATTGACATGAACACAAGCCAATTAATGGGCACAAGCAATCACCAGGACAAGCTAACCAAGCTAACAAGAGTTCGATTTTTTGGTGAGTCGGCTCACACACTACTAGAATCACCAAGGCCAGTTAGTGAATCAACACTGTTGATGTGTTTCCATCAGCCTGAACAAATGACAATTTGACCAGGTGGAAACTAATCTTGCTTTCTGTTTTTCTTGCATTGGTTTGTTCTTGTCTTCCTAGTCGAGGATGTCACAACTCCACTTCACTGTTGTTTCATTCCACAGCTTAAACACAGCAATACACGGTTGAAGCACGTTTTCTTTTCTTTCTTTTTTTTAATATATTTATATATATGTTAATCTTTGATGCATGTCTTAAGATTTTGAAATCTTTTCAACAGAAGAGATTGCAAAGGCTGCACAGGGTCAGTTGCTAAAAGGCAAATTTCTTTAAAACTTTTTATGAAAAGTTAACAGTCTGTAGAGTATATTCTGCTGTAAAGCAGACACATCACTGTGCCACCCATGAAGAGCATTTCAATCTGCTTTCATTGTCAAACTGTAAAGGGAATGACTATGCTGGTGGGCTCTTTATCTTTGGAAGTTTGAAGGAGATCAAGTCATCACCTCACCATCCAATACACATACGCACACGCACACACACACACACACACACACACAGACGGAGAAAGAATACCAGTCCATTAGATATGTGATGGGCTAACTGTGAGAACCTGCACGACGTCCCCTGACATTACTTAGAAGCAGAGCACAATACAAGATAGACCTTGTTAGCTCTTGCCTGAAGGTATTGATTTGATTTTACCTCTGGGGTCCTACCCTGCACCTTGCACACTCTGAGAGCAAGCAGCTAGCCTAGTGCTGAAGGAGCTCTTATAGTAAGTGACGTATAAATTTGATAATGGAGAGAGTTTAATGAAGGCACCAAGTCAGGTTCTGAGGCTAGCATTACTTAATTAAACAGACAAGGTTGGGGTGTTCACAGAGACAAAAGAAATACAGGCTGATAAAAATGACAATCTGTAAGATATAGAAGGAATTAATGCTGCTATTAAGATATGGCATTAGTTAATAGTTTATAACTTATTTGAAGTAAAACTCACATATCTATGCTGGTGAGTGAATGCACAAAACAAACAATAACTTATGAGCTCAGTGCCTACACAAAGTGCAGAAATATTTAATATTAGAAATGTCTGAGTTGACAGATTCTTCTCCATTTTTAGAAATCCATTTCCTCCTCATGCAGTTATACACTTACTAGTTCCTTATGTAGTGTCTCCAAGACAGGAAATGTGCATATATTGTGTATATACTGGTAATTGGTCCTTCATATTGACTTCTGTAAAGTTGTGGGAAGCAGAGATTACAGGCTTAGCAAGGTCTCAAACCTTTCCAGGAGCATAGGGGATTATGAAGCAAAGATTCTGTCTTTTCTGAAAAAAATAAATCACCTCCCTTCTTCCTATTTTTACATCTGCAGGGTAAAATTGGCTGACTTTTCAGTACAGCTTTGCTGGCTTTAATGAATGACGAGCCACAGAGTGGATGAAATGTGAAAATGCCTCTTGCAAACCTCAACCAAATGTTCAAATACAATTGCTTCGGGACTATGACTTCATCAGCTCAAGCCAAACAGCTGATAAACTATCAAATAGTTCGAGTGAACAGCTAATTTTTGTCTTCTTTTTCACGTAACATTGTGCATGCAGTCTAAAATCAATACACATCTGACAAACTGATAATTGGTTCATGGACCTTAGAAAGAGCCATCGATTTAATATTTTCCTGTCCAACATGTCCTCCAACAATGGAGACAGGAGAAAAAAATAAACCAAGGATCCATGGGAAAAAAGAAAACCCTGGACGCTTTGAATTCAAGGCATTCAATCCAACGTAATGTAATTCCTTCCAAACCTTGGGTCAGCATTCATTAAATGGCACAGATCTTATCTGGATTATGTGATAATGTTACCAGCTTGCATTTTATTCACTGAGATACAGAATGAATATGATAACAGTGATACAGGTAATTTGTACAATGTTTTTCATTTACACTCAAATTATGTTTCATCACAATGTTTTTACTTTGAAACATCTAATAAATGCATATACAGTAAGGAATTGTATGACTATTGAACATTCCTCTGCACTTCAAAAAAAAAAAAGAAGTCTGAACCTGGTATTACTGGGTGGGAAAAAAAAACAAAAAACATTTTGTCAGACCATACATATAACCTACACATCAACAGCACGTATGCAATTTTAATCCTGTGGACTTTGACCAGTCATCTATATTTTAATAGATTTATTTATTTTCATATTTTCAGGATCGTTGGACTATATGCAGAGGATGGCATAATCAGCTTAATGGCAAGCTTATAAGTACTCATGTTCAGTACCATAAAAGTGCCAGAAAGCAGGTTATGTATTGCTGGAGTACATAAGTTGGTATCAGCAGGATGAACAGATGTAACATGCTCTTTAAGCAGCTGTGGCTTGACCACTTAAAATCGGAGAGTTGTGGAGAACTGCTGCCTTCAGTTTCACTTCACTAGTTATGCCATCTACATAGGTCATGCCTCAGTGGCTAAATCTGCAGAATGTGTTGCATGGACAACGCGATCAAATCATCATGACATCCCCAAACAATAATCTTTGGAAAAATACCACTCTAAGAAATGCAGTAATTTTAAATCAATAAGCTCATCAAATATGGAAGCTGATGGATTTGCAGTGCCATGTGAGGAGACACAAACCTCATGAAGAGACTCATTTTAAGAGGAAGGTTTTTGTGCATTGTAATGCCTCTGACATGGTACCCTTGTACAGCTTACCACCCATAGCCTGAAGCCCAAAGCCAGTGATTCAGACTTGGCTGTTTCATCAGTCATCATGTCCACAAGCTACATTGTAAAGAGCCCACACTGTCACAGGAAATATTGTGTGTAAGGAAAAGAGAGGGAGAGGGCAGAGATAACATTGTGCCCTTAATGCGTTACTACTAAAGGAAAAGAAAAAACTCCACAAAAGCATCCATATCCCCGTAGGAACTGCTTAAAATACAAAACAAGGGGAGGAAAATAAGTTTTAAAAAAAGGGGTGACGACGAAGAAAATGCATAACCCAGGGTCAGAGGCAGAAGACAGAGGTTTGTCCTCAAAGTCATTAATTGCCTTTGTGGATTGCTGCAGCCTGCAAACACACACCTCCCCTCCTTGCGTCACTTGTCCCTCTCGTTCTCACCCATCCTTCTCCGAACACAGTTAGCCAAAGGTTTAGCTGGAATCTAAAACTATTACAGCTGCGCAACCTCAGTGAGTAGCCAGACTAAAGAGAAGTGACAACACTGTCTCAGGGGAAGGTTGACAACAGAGGACAAAGGGAGTTAGAGAGAGAGTCACAGAGAAAGAGGGAGGGGGGAGGGAGAGAGGACGGTAAGAAAGCAGATGGAATATAGCAAAAGGAGGGGGGGATTTAAGCAACATGGGATAGAGAAGATTATAGAATATGGCACAACAACAAAAAACAAAAAAACAAGGATGTAAAAGAGAGAAAATCAGCTCAACAGAGCCCTTGAGCAGTTGAAAAGAATGCCAAAGGGAAAATCACTTATTGTATTCATGCCCTGTGGTCATACAAGATATTTAAGATAATTAACCGCTTCCCTGACATGATTCCCACCACTAACGCCACAGAGATGATGAGACCTGCCTCAGGAACATCACCCTTAAAAATAATCATTCTCTCAGAAACAAGTCGTTCCAAGTAAATGACAAAATATGCCATTGACTCATGCCCTTTATAGAAAGACACATTAAGTGTCTGAAATTGTGTGTAAGCACTGCAAATAAGAATTTATTCTGGTTCTTTACCACTTTAATATTGCATATAAAACTCTTCGACAAAGACACCTGTGTGCATTTGAACAACACACTCTCCTCTACACACAAACGGGCACACAGGCCACACATACAATCTCTCACAATTTACTCGCCCTGCACAGTAGCAGAGGGCTGATTACTATTGTCAGAGTACTGCACACTCGACACTTTGTCACCCCGCAGATACTGCAGCTCTGTTGGGCATAACGGATAGTGTTCATACTGAACTCTTCCTCCCTGCCATTAAAATATAAACCAAGAACCGATGTCATCTTGAAAGAAACCAAAGAATTATCTATGTTCAGCAACAGCAGTTGTTTTCCCAACCACCCCGATACTGCAGGCATGTACATTTAGTTAAACATACACATGTGGGTTTTGCAGATTTATGCAAACACAGTAAAAAACACAATAAAAGCGGGGTTATTCATGAAAACACATATACCCGCACTACTTGTAATAATTGTTCTTGTTACAGTCTGCAACAGAAATAGGTACGACAATGACATGAGGACATGCAAGTTTGATTAAATTTATGTGACCTTGTCCCGTGCCCAGTAATTACAACAACCAACGAAGATTAATGCAAGCCACAATATGACATATATGGTGCCAGAGTGGATGACTTGAGTTGTATCAATCACTCTTGAAAGCTGCGTGAAGGAGGAAGAGGTGTGAGATTGGCAGACAGTTAACCATGAAATTCACTTTCACTCACGTTTAGAGGGTTGCAATTTTCCAGAGGGATTGAGTTGAATCCTTTACTCTCACGTCACACACACACACACACACACACACACACACACACACACACACACACACACACACACACACACACACACACA
>JBBPCS010004519.1:0-11254 GCA_037974645.1 Hollardia meadi | reverse complement strand
TGTCATTGCATGTTAACATACAACGAAATTTGCTGTCTCTCTTAAAAAGGAAAAAAAAGAAAACTGTACTCCATTCACTCTACTCATCCGTCGTATTTACAACAAGTTGTATACTTACCTGTGTCTTTCTCCTATGTCCAGATCCTTCGGTGTGCCTCGCTGTTCTGCCAGCTTTCGTGCCTTCAGTGTCTGAGTTCTTCCATGTGCTCAGTTCTCCTGCTACGTCTGGAAATCCGTACGCTCTCCTCCAGTGACCAACCTACGAGCGAGCCAGCTCCCAGCCTCCACAGCCTGCTCTACTTCGTTTGTTCATTCATTAAACTGTTACCTTATCATCTTACCTCCGGTGTTCAGTCTCTGCTTTAGGGTCCAGATCTAGACACAAACCTAACAGAAATAACTATGCTAAATATCTTTTAAAAATCGTTATTTTAATCAACCAAAAACAATGCATGTATTGTGTGTATCAGTTAAAACCCACATCACGTACAAAGCAGTTAATAAGTCATCATAATTGTCAAGATTGCAAGGATAATGATAATTCTGATAAATCAATACAGTAATTGATTCTTCACTTGGTTAAAAAGGCAAAATCAATCAGTGGCATCTCGTTTAAATGGCAAAATACCAGGTGCCAGACTTGTAGCTACAACCTGAATGAGTTCTGAACAGTAGATGATATAAAAGGTTTTGCAGCTGTTTCTCCCTGACTTCCTGTTGTCACAAGGGCTGTTAGACTTAAATACAACTTTAGGTTGATCTTAATACCACAATTGTTGTGCCACATGTGAACACAGTGTACATCTAGTAGAGAAGATAAATGTCAGTGTTATTTTACATTTCATATTGATTGACACCTGTGAAACAAATCACATTTATGGAATGTGATTCATTGTTTTTGACAGCTCTCTTTGACGGTACTCTGATATGTCACTGATGCATTTTTCAGCAAACAGGTTTTGGGGATAGCTTAGGCAAACTGGGGTACCGGGTAACAGTTCTGTTGTCTTCAGGTGGCACACTCTGATGAACCCAAACATTGACGACATAACGGTTGGGCTCCTCTTGATCAGTGACAGGTTCACAGATGCCACGTTCTTCTGCCCAGAGAAGATTGCAGTTGTTATCAAGTTCCCCACTTTGGCTGATGCATTTATCGTGCTTTTTGCACTGATGTATGCCCTCCATCTAAGTTACACAAAATAATTGGCCAATACATTTGACTTTACCCAGAAAGTCTTAATGGGCTTAGAGGATGGGAAGTTGAGGCCCAGGGTGTTGAGCCTTAAAAATTACCTTCTGGCAGTGGAATAAACTCACTGTATGAACATTGTTGTTGTTTTTTGCTTGATTTTTTTGAAAATATCTTAAAGGTGTGTTTTGAAAATATTTTTGTTCAACTTAAAAGTTTGAGTGTTCTGTATGAATGGTATGGGAAACATTTTGCCATACTGTTTCTATTGCAGTACCCATTTCTTTGATATTTCTAGGTATATTCGGTCTTTATGGGTCATGTGGTAAATCAATGAGCAGAACTGTTTATGGCAATCATTTTGGCAATAATGTAATTTTTTTTTTACATGTTTTAGTACTTTGAATTTGTAAGGTGTTTTAATTTAACCAAACAGACTGGTTGAAATAACCATCTGGTTCATCCATAAACATGACTATGATGATATATAAAGTGACATATACCATGTGTTTGTTCACTGACAGTTTAAAACTTTCCTCAGGCCATTTCCCTAGGCCCTTGCACTATACTTGAAATACTATTATTTATATATTCACTGTTTGACTCAAAGGTTGATGGGTAAGTGTTTTTACTATATGGAAGTGATATGGAATAGTTGGGCAATATAATGTTTACTGTAAGAATTGTCATCTTATATCAGGTATTTTGGCATACTACTTATACAGAGGTGCTTTAATATGTCTACATTTATTAGGTAGAGTTTAGATAAGGTTAAAGTTGCATATGCAGAAGAGGACTTTTTTCTACATTTCAAGAATTTAAATACCTTAACATGCAATGCAATGCAAAAAAGAGTTGATATTAAGCAAAATGTTTAATTACAAGGGAGTTTGTACCGCTTCATTGAACTTAAAAAAAGTTAAGTACATATAAAGTGAACAATTACTTAAAGAGAACATAAAAATTTGACATGAAAGGTAATAAAAATATTTAAGTTAGCTATACTTAATTTTTATTTGTTCTGTGAAAACAAAATCTCTAGTAAAAAGTACTCAACCATGAATGTTTTTTTAACTTATAAAATTAAGTTAATGTCACTTAAAAATTTCAATGTCATCAGTTTCAACTATTTTATATTTATATTATATATATTTTTAGTTCAATTAACTTATCTGGTTTTACAGTGTAGCAGGTCTTGAATAAAGTCATTTTCTCCTGATTTTTTGACTAAAAAATATGTGGCTTGTGAAAACTGGTTCAATATTTACTTTGGTAAATGTGGGGCGAAAGAATCAGTCATAATCTGTGCTCACGTTTACTTTTCCCATAAGAATGAATAGACTCAGGACCCACTATTCGTCTCCTAAAGGGGTGGGGCAGTGGCAAAACCCAAGTGAAACAGATACAGGAAATAACTCACCAGTGATACATTCATGCAGTGAACCCTAATTCCAAAGTTGCAATAAATACCACAATCTAACGAGTTACTTCTATGATGAGAAGCATGCCCAGTTTCCCAGACAGACTACTAAAAATGCCCAAAGTCACAGCCAGCCAAATTTCACCCAACGGAGGCAAAAGTGACGGCTTTGAAAAAAGTCACTTATTGCACTTCTGAGTAAAAAACAGCATGCGGCTGTCTTCTGAATCATTTCACTGCAGCTCTGCATCGAGATTTAGGAAAATAATACTTATTATTATTAAAGTAACTTCGGCCGTAAAACTGTGCTTCACACTATGATGGTTAAATTTATCAACAACGTTCCTTTACATCCCTATTGGCAGTAGTAGTATTTTTAAATTAGACAGTGATTGGCTTTCGTATGTATGACGTACCAAATCTAGCTCACTCGGTGTACGTTTGAATCTCAGATTTTTTGGGAAATGCAGACATCTGCCCTTTGAGAATGTGAAATCACTTCACTAGTGACAAACTTTGAACAGATACAAGTCAATATAGTCCAGATCAGACTGGACAGAAACAGAAGAAAAACTAATTTTTGAGTGGAGGATTTTAAGTGAAATATTCAAAATGAAGTGCAGCATAATGTCAATTGGCACAAGTTAATGGTCAAGCAAAATAGAAGGATTCACCCAACAGATAGGCCAACAAGAATTCAAAGTCAGATTGACAGATTGACAACAAGACAGCAATTCAGTGTGAATACATGTAGGCACCTTTGTGCATACATGGAAAACACACACACACACATGTACACATACTATCACAATCTTCTGCAGAGTAGGTCCCCGTAGGCCTCCCATCACTACAAGTTAGTGCAAAAGCTCCACACAGGCTGATGAGAGACCCTCTGCAGCCCACCTGAACGTCTGAACATTCAGGCTACAAATCTCACTTTACACCCTCCCCTTCCTGGGTTAACAGCTGGTGTTAACACCTTCACGCAGGTACGATGGGGCCGGCATTGTTCCTTTTGCAACTTCCATCCTAGCACTGACGGAGAAACTCACAACCTAGTGTAGCCTACAACATTGGCAAGGTGATAAGATGAAGGTGAGGTGAGGGGCTTCAAAGACAGCGCTGTTAACAAAAGCTGGCATGAGCAACAATATTAATATTAACCATCTCTATCTCTCACTTTCTTTCTCTGTGTTTATCTGTCTGTCTACCTCTGTCTCATCCAGCCCCCACAGTAAAGGGTCATGGGATTTTGTGGGTGGCACCTGTAAATAGATAATCATCTCCCTTGGCAAAATAGACATACAAACACACACGCATCCTCAGACACACAAGGCAGGATTGTTTATGCCCCCACACATACACAAACACACACTCTTAAAACAGGTTTTATCTCAGTCCTGCATTAGTAAATAGCAGAATAACAGAGTGATAAATAGGCAGGGGGTTTGCAATGTAACTGGCAGCAGCAGCACTACAGACATACACAACTAAATAATGAAGCCCCATTTATTATTACTGCACATGGAACAAGCTGTTTGAAGTGCTCTGGCTTCCCCTTCATCTCATCTATCCTTCTGTGTCTCTCTTTTCCTTTAATTTTGTTCTTTTCATTTCTCCTGTCTGTCTCTTAGTCATTGTCTGTCTTATTCCTTGTTCTTTCTCCCTCCATTTTATATTCCCCATCTCTTGGATGAGCTTATCCTTGTCAAGGATGCGTACATGCTTATAAACAGCCCTAACACACGTGTCCAAAGATAGGATGCAGGGTAGGCGTGTAGCAGCAAAAGTTAACAGGATTCATCAGAGGAAGAACTGACGAAGAATCAGTACACACACTGAAAAGATTAAATGGAATAAAAAAAGAACATAATGTAGGAATACTAAGACTTGCTTCTATTTTGTAAACTAATTCAGATATACACACATCTTCAGGTCTTAACCTCCATCCTGAAGACCTTCTACTGCAGAAATTGAAACAGAGCGCCCTACCTCATTTCACTGCATGTTTTACTTTGTATCTCTGTGCACGTGACAAATAGAGCTCCTTGAATCCTTGAATCTTTGAGGAGCATTTTTTACAATGTCTTCTGGTTAAGCAGCCCTTTCTCATCCCCAGCTCATGAGATATCGACATTTTGTCATGTCCCCTCGCGTCTCATCCAGATGCGTCAGACAAAGACGCACAAGGGTTTAATGTACAAGCAATGTAAAGCCGCCCATGACAGTTTCAGATGACATAGCGCAATGTACTTTCCAAAGCAAGAAAGTGCCAGGAGGGGTGGAGGTCATGGTTGACTGGAGGATCACACACGACTAAGACGCAAAGAGCGCATCACGAAACGTTGCTATGTGATGAACTGTGATGAGAACAGGTTGGTTAAGTGTAAAAATATTTTTTGAGTGGTATTTTATTCAGACAAGATGTTAAAAGTGTTAGTTTCCCGTTCCTTTATATTAGAAAACTAAGTAAAATGACCTACTGCTCCTCTTTAATAATTTACATTACTTTACTATTATAATGACCATCCAATACCCACACAGGATTCATAATGGATTCAAGGAAAAAGTCATTTTAACAGATTGATATAACATATATTTATGTGTGTGTGTATATATATATATATGAACATGACTTTTCAGGAGACTGTGTTGTAATGTTCTGATACATTTTCTTTCCTATTGCACTTGCAACTTGCAATGACTCAATAAATGACATGGATCAATGTTAAATTTTAAGAGATTAAGGTGGAACAGAAGCCACTAGAGCATAAGAAATGGATGGGCAATCAACTTTGACAGGGGGGGTATTTGGTTCACTTCATATAGCTTTTCTTAAGTGTATAATAAAGTAAAGTAAAATTTATTTGTATAGCACTTTTCACAGACAAAAGTCACAAAGTGCTTTACAATGTCTGTCAGGGTTTCAGTTTTAGTGTATTATTTTACTGTGTTTTGGTTTTGACTTTGTAGTTTATATTTGTTAGTTACTTCCTATGTTATCATGAGTTTCTAGTTTATTTCCGGTTTTATTTCGTAGTCTTTTCCTCTTGTATCTTGCCCTGCCTTACACTTCCTCCCGTTGTTCTTTTCCCTCCTTGTTGATTGTCTGATTAGTTTCACCTGCTCCTTGTTACCTGCCCTTTAAAGTCTGTGAGTTTCCTTTTTGTCCTTGTCAGTTCATTGTGCATGTTACCATGTATACCTTAGTTCCTTGTACACAATACTTAAAAAATGTAAAATGTAGACCTGGTCTAAAAAGGCTATGCAAACGCCTGACTAAACAGGTATGTCTTCAGCTGCTTCTTAAATGAAACCACAGAATCAACAGACCGTGAGGGTGCAGGCGGAGCATTCCATAGCTTAGGTGCTACGGCCTCAAAAGCCTGATCACCTCAGGTCTTAAGGCGGGTGCGTGGGAAAGACAGTAGATTGAGCATATTTGACCTGAGAGGGCGAACTGCAGGATATGGGTGAAGTAACTTGGACAAATATGCAGGAGCCTGACTGTGCAATGCTCTGTAAGTGAGAGTAAGAATTTTGTATTGGATCCTGAATGCAACAGGGATCCAGTGCAGAGACCTAAGAACAGGGGTGATGTGAGACTGTTTGTTGGACATAGTGAGTAGTCTGGCGGCTGCATTCTGGATTGTCTGCAGGCAATCAAGAGCAGACATACTAAGAGAGGACAACAGCGCATTGCAGTAGTCTATGCGAGATTAAATAAAGGCATGTATGAGCATTTCTAGTTCTGCAGTAGAGACAACAGATCTCAGCTTGCTAATATTTCGCAAGTGGAAAAAGCAAGATTTGGTCAACTGCTTCACATGGGTATCGAATAACGAGGCTTGATCAAATATTAGCCATAAGATACGCAGGTTAGAGCGGACAGCACAGGAAAGAGGGCCAATGTGCTGCATAATCGTGGATGTGAGCTTGTCTGGAGCAACAACTCGAACTTCTGTCTTATTGGCATTGAGCTGTAAGAAATATTTTGTCAGCCAGTTCCTGATAGCATTTAGACAGTTAAAGGAGCCTAGATAGCCTAAACTTCTCATTAGGTCTGAAAGAGAAGTGGAGCTGGATATCATCGGCATATAAATGGTAGGTAATAGTGTAACTGTTTCTGATTTGTCCTGAGGGCAGCAGATATAAAGAGAATAACAAAGGCCCCAAAATGTAGCCCTGTGGGACACCACAAGACAATGGAGATGAATCAGACATAAAGTCTCCAATAGAGACGGTGAAACTTCTGTCAGTGAGATAAGAGGAAAACCAGTCTAAAGCTGAGCCTGATATGCCCACCCAATCCCGTGGTCTCTTGATCAGAATATTATGGTCAACTGTGTTGAATGCAGAGCTGAGGTCAAGAAGCACTAACACAGAACATCATCTGAGGACATTAGAACATCATTAGAAACCCTCAGAAGAGCAGTTTCAGTAGAGTGCTTTTTTCTGAAATGCTGACTTATCATAAATATTGTGCTTCTCCAGTGCAGCAGTGAGTTGATTTGCCACAACCTTCTCTAAAACTTTTGATAAAAGTGGAAGTTTGGATATAGGCCTGTAGGTTTTAGGCAAAGCAGGGTCTAAGTTAGCTTCTTTTTAACATGGGCTGGACAGTGGCATTTCTAAAGTATGAAGGGACTCGTCCTGTAGACAGGGAGGAGTTAACTATAGCAAATATAGCAGGGCAGATATTTGGCAGAACTTTGAAAAAGAGGGAGGATGGTAATGGTAATGGTAAAATATCTTCTAGGGGACTAGAAGATATTTTAATTTTCCCAACCAATTCCATCAAATCCTGCAGACTGATAGTTTGGAATTACATGAACCTTACCAAGTAGGTTTTCTGCCTAAACTTAACCAAACGTCACCGATCTTTTCCTAAACCTAACCATGTGGTTTTTGTGCCTAAACTTAACCAAACATCACTGTTGTTTTGTGCCTAAACTTAACCAAAGTAACATAGACCTTGTGCATCAGGATAAGATGCGTGGAGCACAAGCCTTTGCGCATTGGTCCAAGACACTAAAGTAAAGGCTTAGTGCATCGACCATGGACGCCAAAGGGCCCATTGTGCGTCAGGGAAGGCTTAGCGTGTCATCTGGCAACGCCAAAGGGTACTTTGCGCATCTGGATATGACGCAGAGGGCGCATGACAAAACGTCGGTATGTGACGAGCTGAGATGAGAAAGCAAAGATATGACATAATATTACTATTGTTAAATATCTTTGAAACGCCTCATGTGATCAACTTACTTTTTTACTTACTTACAGTTAGAGTCTAGGGTACGATTATAATTAGTAAAATTAGACTACAATAGTTGATATACAATAGCTGACAGCGGGGACATCCAACAACCAGTGGCTAGAGACTTACCAGATGAACACATTGCACTTTTCTCCATTCTGATATTACCAAGGCCGACAGTAACTATGAGTAGGGGTGAGTAGGGGTGGGGTGAATCCCAATCAAAAGTTAAGAAAAATAGCCAATGGAAATTACAGAAAATATCAGTACTGCTTCTATCTTCTGATTGGGTGGGCAGCCTGCAGCCCACCTCCTAACTCACCTATTTCTCTTCCCTTCTGGTCCGCACATGAACTCCGTTTACCCACCTTTCTAATTCTGAAATATTGTGTATGCAGTCCAGGCTGAGCTTTACACAGTCTTTCAGTCACATTACAGCTGTTAGTTTCATTTATTTATTTTTTTGGCCTTTATTAGACAGCTCATCAAGTACCACAGCAGCCCCAAGATTAACTCAGAAGAAACTTGATTTGAGACCACCACTCTCCGAGAAGAGGAAAAGAGACATTACCAACAAAATCGCCGAGTTTGTAGCGCTTGACATGAGGCCAGTACACATTGTTGAAGGCCAAGGTTTCAAAGAACTAATGCGCGCACTTGAGCCAGGATACACCGTTCCCAAAAGAGAGACGGTCATGCATGCGGTGGATGCAAAATACACATCCACAAGGGCAGAGATTTACAAATTAATACAGAAATGTAAAGCAGTCAGCTTAACCACAGATATTTGGACCTCACTGCAAATGGAGGCGTATCTGACAGTTACAGCACACTTCATTACTGAAGACTGGTGACTGGAAACGTTTGTGTTAGAAACAAAAAAAAATGGAGGAAAGTCACACAGCAGATCATATTTCACTGAAAGAGATAATTTCTGATTGGGACATTCCAGGTGTTAAGATAATTTCTGTTGTCCATGACAATGCAGCAAATATGGTTGCATGCACAAAACAACTGGCTCAGGACCCATTATGGGGAAACGTGGAGGGAGTCCGTTGCGCGGGACACACTCTACAGCTGTGCATTAACAGTGCGCTAAAGCAAAATTCAGTGTGTTACACTGTTGCTGCTGCAAGGCGCATGGTTTCTCACTTCAAAAAAAGCGCAAAGGCCACCACAGCACACAGAACAGAATGTGGCCGAGCATAAACCAATGCAAGATGTTGCGACTGGGTGGAATTCTGTCTATTTGATGCTTGATCACCTAATAGAGCAAAGGGGGCCAGTTTCAGCTGTGCTGATGGATTCAAGTGTCAGCAAACGGTCCGACTGAGATCGGACAGGAAGGCTTTTTACATTTTCAGAGTGAGTATTTAGTGTTCTCGTAAGAGTGTAGGAACCACAGACTAAACACGAAGCTAAACTCCACTCAAAATGAAGAAAAGAGTTGTCGTTGTAGTTGAAGAAACATTTACTGGTAACGCCTTCACAGTGACATGGAGTGAAAACTGTAGGAAAATAAAAATACAGAAAAGGACAAATACATTTTTACACTTAGAATTGTACTGTAAAGGCATGAACTACCCTGTATATATTTGTAAATAAAATGTTTTTAAATCTTAACTTATTAAATATATTTTTATCAAATAATCTTCAATATGTGGGAAGTGTATAACAACTCACGACATTGATCAATGATTCATCAGTCCTTTTATGCACGTGTCCTTCCTCTATTTTCCCGGCATTTCCTGGTCTGCCGAACAGAAAGTGATGCGTTTTTTGAACTGACTTTATCGGACATTTTAAACAAATAATACAAAGCATAGCAAATCAGTGGTTAAGATTACAAACCCAGATTTATGTCTTGTAGACATCACACTCCCCACCTGACCTCAGTGAGGTCACTAAACCTGGTATACAAGGAGTTCCAATCAGGTTGTTTACTTGTTTTCTGGGAGGAGTAAGACAACTTCCGCAATTGGTCTGAGAAATATCTTTATAATACCTTGGTCAGCTGTTTAACATCAACCTTCCTGACGTATCTGTCTTTCCCAGGGAACGTGGCAGTGATCCTAGCCATAGGCCAAGAGTTGCGTTCGGCCAGCTTTTCCCAAAGCAGGACCACATCCCCTACTTGTAGGTTTCTGTGGACAAGAGCTTGGACTTGTCTCCACTGTTTCGTCTACAAATCCTTCTCCGAGAAGTCGCCAGAAGGTGGTGGGAGTCAGGTCTTTTGCGTAAGGAGCATCAAGAGAGAGTAAATGGTGATGATAAATGGACTGAATTTATATAGAGCTTTTCTAGTCAGCTTGACCACTCAAAGCGCTTTACACTACAAGTCAGCATTCACACATTCACACACACATTCATACACTGGTGGCAGTGACTACCTTGCCACCTGCTCATCAAAAGCGGTAAACATTCACACACATGCACTCACACACCGATGGCGCAGCATCGGGAGCAATTTGGGGTTCAGTGTCTTGCTCAAGGATACTTCAACACATAGACAGGGGGGTCGAACCACCGACATTCCGATCACTGTACGACCACTCTACCTGAGCCACAGCCACCCCAGAGTACCAGGGGGGTTGTCTGTGGTAACTGGTACAAGTGGCTGCGCGTTCATAATAGCAGTGACTTCTGCCATTAATGTAGAGAGCACTTCATGGGTGAGGCAAGTGTTTAGCTGGAGCAACACAGAATCCAGGATTCTTCTTGCCCCGCCAATCATTCTCTCCCAACAGCCCCCCATATGGGAAGCGTGTGGTCGTTTGAACTCCCAGACACATCCTTGCTCGCTTAGATACCTTTGTATCTTTGGGTCCAGCTGGCATTTACCTATCCCGAGTTCCCTGGTCCTCAACTGCATAACTGGGCCTCTAATGGTGATGAACCGCCCTACTTTTTTAAAGGTATATAATTACATCAAGGTTTGAGTATAGGCTTGATTAGTTGATTTTGTTGTTTTCTTTGTCACTTTTGAGTTCAATAAGACTTTGTAGTTTTGTAACTATAGGCTATGGGAGGAAGTCTGCCTCACTGGATTAGGTTTTAATTTGATTTAAAAACTAAGCTCTTCCAATGAAAATAAATGTTATGGAGTTGATTATGTAAAATCTTGATGAACTTTTTTTTATTTCAGGGTCAATCAATCTGCCCTCCACTGACTCAAATCATAGGGTAGCAGCAAACTTAGAAATGCTGCTTCATACCATGACCTGGATGACTGAGAATCTTCATCTAGGGTGACCAGACATCCTGAAAAATTCGGGACAGTCCCGAATTACAAGCAGTTGTCCCGCAATCCAGAATCCTGTCCTAATTGTCCCGAAAATTAGACTAAACCAGAGTTTTGATTAGTTATAGCCTAATAAAACATGAAATA
>JBBPCS010004518.1:0-11256 GCA_037974645.1 Hollardia meadi | reverse complement strand
ACACACACACACACACACACACACACACACACACACACACACACACACACACACACACACACACACACACAGTGACTACAGTACATGCCGCAGTGCTGAAGCTTGACTCTCTCCGTTGATTGATTGAAAGGTGTTCAATCAAAATTCCTGTGGTTCGGATTAAACTTTCTCTCCACTTTGTATCATCTGGACAGTTGAGATGAATCTTCACTGTTTGCCCTGGGCTTTACTGGACCCACTGGCCCCCTTTCAGCCAGGAAAGGTCCAATGTCTTGAATTGTGTCTTCGGTGGTTCACATGAGATTAATTGCCCAAAACAAAAGCTGTGTTCAGCTTTATGGAATTAAGTAATTTTTATATCTAAATTTTGTATTTCCTTAAATGATCTCCCTGTTTCTGACCACCTCTGTATCTTTTCCCTTGTATTAACACTGACATCAAGCTGTGTAATGGTTATGGAGAGAATCATAAAGAAATGTTGTGTCTGAAGCTGCTTGTCTTTATGTTGTGTCTCTTGGCCAGCTGATTAGAAACAAAGATTAATGTTGTTAAGCTAAATGGATGTTTGATTTTCTTGGCTGCATTTACCGAGTCTTGGCTGCCATCATCTGGTTTGTGTAATTTATGTAACATGCAGGCTGGGGGTTACAGTGTCAGACAGGTGTGTGCTGTGGTTCTCGGAAATGCGTGTGTCTACTGGATTCAGTAATTTAATTGACTTGTTTTTGTGAGGGATTAATGTGATGTGTGCACATGTAATAATACTCACTGTAGCAATTTAACAGTCTCTAGAGAATAAGGCAACCAATATACTGAATATATTGGTTTGATTAGTCAAGTCCAAGAAAGTAAAGCTCCATGTGCAGTGTGATACATTTGAAGTCAATGATTAGCTACTGCGAAGCAATTTTAAACACACTGAATTACTTGTTTTCTGTCAGATAAAATAAGATAGGTTTGTGATGTGTTAGCCTAACTTATTCCGTGTTCATGCCATGTAGCCAACAGTATAATTACGGGCAACAGAGTGGGGAAAACTGACCACATCAGCCTTCTTGCTGTAGCAGTTGGAGGTAATGGGAATATATGACAGCTATGATACACACACCTGATGCAAAAAAGTTCAGAAGTGTCAACAAACTGGTGGCAAAATGACTTAAATGTGGTGGCTCAGGTAGAGCAGTCGTTCACTGATCGGAGAATTGGTGGTTCGATCCCCGACCCCTGCAGTAAGCGTGTCAAGTGTCCTTGGGCAAGATACTGAACCCAAAATTGTTACAGAAGGCATAGCCATCAGTGTATGAGTGTATGTGTGAATAGTTCACTGGTCTAGACCACAAGAACCATATGGACCACTGGTTCATATTTGTGTGTGTGTGTGTGTGTGTGTGTGTGTGTGTTTGTTTAGGTTTACTACTGCTGTTCTCTGGCCATGGCCTACATTGAATACTACTGTCCCCAGAGGTTTCATGACCTGATTAATGATCTGAACACGCCAGCTGGTCTCAGACGGGTACTAAGCAAACTGTGTACCCTATATGGGTTGTGGAGCCTCAGCATACACATGGCCACACTATACCGGGGTTCATACTATAATTTATATACTGTATGCATAGATCTAGATGATACATTCCACTGTATTGATATTTGTCACATAGTTTGTTCCTGTATAGGTAGTTACATGAGTGGAAGGAAGCCTCCAGTGTTGGTCCAGATGAGTTAGTTACATTAGTTACAGTACTCTTGATAAATTGGAGCCAACATTTTCCCAGTCAAATAAATAATAAAATAAGTAATTGATTAAAAGTTATAGCAATACCCATACCATCCTCTGTATTTCTTAGTCACACTGTATGCTATTGTATAGTGTTATCTTGTGAAACTGTGTGTGTTTCGTCTTCGGGGCTCATGGTTGTGACCTACCTCACTTTTTCAAATGGTGTGATGATAACTTCCTCGACCTTAACGCATCAAAAACTAAGGAATTAAATATTGATTTCAGGCAGAGCATTAACAAACCAAAAGTATTGTTCATGTCGGGGACTTTTACATTATCTACACATATAAATATCTCTAAACATTTTTGACTCTCAACTCAAGTTCAAAGATTTGGTTGTCAAGTGTGGACAACAGAGAGTTCACTTAATGTAGAAGTTTAACTCTTTGTGTCTGTGATACTATTTTATCTCATTTGAATCGCTCATTCATTTAAAGTCTTATTTCTAATTTTTTTATGGTTAAATGGGTTTTCTGTGGAGGACAAGACGAGCCTAAATGGCTTTGTGAAAGTCTGCTCCCAGATAAGTGGAGCCAACAATGACACTGGGAGAAACTGGTCGTCCTGAAAGCAAAATAAATTATCGGCCAACCTAACAATGTTTTGTCCAGAATATTCACTGTAATGCCCTCAGGCCCTCCTGGGATATCCTGAGGTATTCCTCAGTCAGATGGGATATTATCTCTTCAACATATTCTCCCAGTTCCTTCCAGTTGTATATACTGTACCCAGTATACCTCCAAAGTGAGGCATCCAGCTTAGATGTCCAAACAACCTCTACTGGGTTGCTGCCAACGAAAAGGAGCAGTTCTACTCTGAGCTCCCTATGCATGTCTGAGCTCTTCACCCTGTCCTTAAGGGTAATGTTTTCATGATCCATTCTTTGGGTCTTCCCTTCTCCCCAAATACATCCTCCACCTCTTTCTGGGGGATCCCAAGACGTTCCTTGGCCTTATTCCCACATATCCATTCATGACATACAGTATCTGTACATCCATTGCAGTGCAGGCACATTCCCTCCTTCGACACAGCACCCTTGGGTAAAGAAGCACTTTTTTTCAAACTTTACTTACAACAGAATATTAACAATGTCTTTAGAGCCCTCTGGAGGTCCTCTGGTATAATGTTGTTTGACAGCCAGGCTGTCAAACGTACAAACTGAAATTTGCTCAAATCTGATTACACTGTGAGGCCTGCAGGTGATGCTTGTTGCTTCATGAGTCTGTCACAGATTGTGTTAGCAAATTAACTCTGATAAGGACACTATAACTTAAGTCTTATTGGCTGATTCACTATAACACCCACCCTATAACAGGCCAACTGAAGCTTATGTTTATGCCATGCTTATGACAGCGAGATACAGTATGAATCCACTGTGAGGAAGCCTTTAGGATAACATAGACGTAACATAAAATAAGTGCTGTCCCCATCTCCTCCAAAAGAGAAATAAGTAAGTGAAGAGAAGAGAAAGTGTTGAGTTGACGTGCAACATTTCAGTGGATTACACAACCAGCTACAGCTAAAGAGGCCTACCTGCTCTGCGTGCCTCGAAGCAGGCTTGACCCATCTCATCCTTCAGTTCTTGGTTCTCTGTGGCAATGGCCTCCCCGACAGCGACAAAACGTCCCACAGCCACGTTCACTGCCTGGCCCACCCTGTGTATGGCTGCCAGGGTGCGCTCTGACTTCTTTGGCTTGTCTTTATGGTTGATCAGAGTGGTAATCTGCAGGAATGTGCAGGGAAAGAAAGGGAGAAAGATACTTTACTCTTTTGAAAATAAAAAATTTAAGTGAATACTTACAAACTTGCTGGTAACACAGCAGCAATGGCTGGATTACCCACAGGGTCACTGCAAATTTGTTGTTAGGTTCCAAGGTAATGGTCAATAAATATTCATAAAGAGGTCGTTAACCATATGATATAGCACAGCAACTAATTATTTTTAGTATAGGTTAATCATTTGAATATTTTTCTCTATTTATTATCATTTACAATGATTTAAACCTGCAGTGTGGAACTTCTGTCTCCCTCTGCTGTTGGCGACAGTAATTACTTAAACACTGTTGAGATGCTTATGAAGCCACAGGCTCCGTCATACATACAACCATAGCCTACTCTGTTGCTATGGTTGCTCCCCCCTTCTGCTTTGGAAAACCAATCTTTGTTAAAACGCATTGCTACTAGAGAGAGTCAGCTTGGGAATGTTGCCACGGACACCGGCTTAAAAATTCTGCTATCTGCGAAATACAGAGAGATTTATCTGGCAGTATCAGTTTAATAAGCATTGTGTGGATTCCTTTGGCAAGGGCTTGAAGGTTTATGAAGCAGATAAAAACAGCAGATCTTCACATTTTGAGAAGCTGAAAACAGAGAAGAATGTTCAACATTTTTCAATTTAACAATTCATTGATTATCGAAATGGCTGATTAATTCTATTGAACTATGAATGGATCAATCATTACAATACCAATGTAATAAAAAAACATGACCATCAAGTATCATATGCTTTGTTGCAGCCAGTTACTTAAGCCTTACATAGTTAGATACTTTATACTTATTGTTCCACTGACCTGTCTAAAAGCTTGGAGGAAGATAAATGAATACACATGTTGCCTGGCTGCACGCTGCCAATCTAGAATCATAACCTCTTGATCAATAGGGAAAGTATGCTGTGATTACATCCTGACAACAATGTTGATAAGGGAGCATGTTTAGTCTGGAGCACACACTCCATTTACTTATCAGCAGAGAGGAGTTTCCTGCCTGCACAGCCACAAGAGGAGATAACATTTTGGAAGACGGTGCTTGGATGACCTGCTATGTGTGTCAGGAGAGAAAGCATGTTTACAGCACATACACACACCCAATCTCCAACACCCCCAACACAACATTTCATCCAATTTGAAAAAAAGGAGAAACAACAAACGTCAGATGGGAAAAGCATGATGCACATCTCCTGTGGCATACAAGACCACTGCATACACAGAAACACAGAGAACTCAGGTGGAGCCTCTTACCAATGATGCATACCAATGATCTTAAAACCACCCACAACATCTGACATCTACCGAGCATCGGTGATATCGGTGAGGTGAGGTGAGGTGCCCGTTGCCGTCTGGCAAAAGATACAGAAGTATCCGCTGTCGTACCACCAGACTACAAAGCAGCTCTTTTCCTGTGCTGTGACACTACTCAATTCATCCTCCACACTCCACCTTTAAATGGTCTTTAGCTGTAATGTGATTTTTTTATTCATTGGCTTTTTATATTTTTGTGTGTAGCCTAAGGAACTACAAATTATGTTTCATTATATAATCTTGTTTTGTATGACGATTAAACTTCTTGATTTTTTGTGATAATTGAGGGTATCAATTATGAATGGGTAAAGCCAATTATAATCAATTATTTATTGATTGCCTCCACTCTCTCCAGCTGTTATCATTGTGGGTATGTGTGTAAAACCATTTGGGCCAGGGGGTGGTGGGTGGTGATTTTAATTGGTCCATCAGCTGCAGGTGGTTAAAGTGGGGAATCTTTGTCAGTGAAGTCTTTGTGGGCTACAGAATACACGCTGGTTCTGCTGAGCTCAGATGGCTGTTTGAACGATGCAGGGATGCTAACACACCAAAATAATATGAATTAAACTCTTTAAAATGTGTTAACGTTTATTTCAAATGATGTTAAAAGTTCTCTCTCTCTCTCTCTGGGAAGTTGTGGATAATATCAATATAACCACTCCATTCAATGCCGTTTTTTCATTACCCCTCTGTTGAGGTATCTAGCACACTACGAAACGTGTGTGTGTGTGGTGTGTGTGCAGTTAAACGAGTGAGAGAGAGAGTGCGAGCAGCGGAGAAGAGACAGTGAATACGGGCAGAGCAGAGGAAAACAGTCTGGCAATAATGTAGCCTGCAGTAGGCTATAGGGCAGTGTGTCACTTAATAAATTCTGCAGCTTCTCAAGACCAAGAAAAGTCTCTTCTGTTGTTTCCCAACTGCCATTATACAACAGACCTGATAAACATTTCTGTGACGTATTTTTCTGATAGCTGAATCATTTGCTTTTGTTTACTTTCTGGAGGACTCCGTCGTGTTTGCTGTGTGCAACTGAAAGTACATGCTTTTTTTTATGTCGGCAGGGTTCATGCATGTCTGAATGCAGGGTAAGGCATGATTGTTTTCCCACAGGACTTGTATTAGGAAATGGTGACACTCAGGCTGGCACTGATCCAGAAAGTGGGTGTCAGCATGAGAGAGGAACATGTGAGTGAGCCTGCAAGTGTGTGCAGATATAAAAACACCCCCAGCACCGAGGCTTACGGAGAGAGACGAGCAAGAGAAAGGCATAGAAGGAGACACTAAGAGAAAATCTGACAACAGATCTTCTTGTGTAGAAAAAAGCCACACTGCCTACAGATGAGCGGAGGGTGAAGTAAGTTTAACAAGTTTAAAAAGACAAACACAGTTAAAAGGTCTGTGTGAATTGAGAAGAGAGACAGGGAGGGAGAGCAGAGAATAACCACTGTCTGGGATTTTGTCCATTAGGGATGACTAGGTGGGTACACCTCCTGTGCTGTGTAAACAGGAACATAGCAGGGTGGAGAGAACATAATATTGATACAGTGCCATTGCAGAAGAGAGGACATTATGTTTGTGTGCGAATAAACGGAAGTTGTGTCAGTCTCATTGTGCAGAGACAGAGACAGTTGCACAGTTATTCTACATTTGTTGTTGAAACACCTAAGAAACAGTGAAGTTCAGAGAATCTTGTTTAAAAACTGTGTCTAAAGGTTAAATCATTATTTAAATCAGTAAATATCTGATCACTGAACAAGTAAAGAAGACCACAAATATAAGATATTCAATGCCAACATTAAGCCCTTCACCGATTTTGATACTCTATATTCGAAGGACACATTTCGATCGATACCATAAAAAAGTATTGAGGTTTGATACACAGCTTCATTCCTTGCAGGCAGCTGCTCAATCAATAAAGCTGCCTTCAGGCCAAAGGTTTGGAGTGTCCTGCATATTTCACAGTCATCTGCTCATTTAGAATGTCTCTTCTCAGTTCATATTTTTTCTCTCTCTCTCACACACACACGCACACACACAGACACACACACAGCTGTGCTTTGCTGCTCTCCAGCAGAGTTTGAATGCCAGTGAGGCACTCCCAACAAAGCAGCATCCGGCTCAAAGCCTCCCAAAACCCGCTGAGGATTTACAAGATATGAAATCTGTAAAATAAGCACAAACGTTGCTGCTCAAGATGCAAAGTCAGACCTCCAACAGATTTGTTTGTTGACAAGGTTAGCTGAACACTTTCATTCCACAGCTTTTGTTGCCCCAGTCCCAACCTGTTTGAAATGATGTCGCTTGCATTAAATTCAGAATAGGCATATACAGTATTTACAAACATCACTGAATGATGAATGTTGATGAGGTAAAAGATTAAATATATTGTCTTTGTACTGTTTTCAGTTGAGTCCAAAATGATTAGCAAAGTATCATATTCTAATTCCTTCCTAGTGCTAACCCTAAGCTCAGCTTCTTATTTCTAATTTTGAAGTTATGAAAATAGCTTTGCTTAAGCAACACACCTGTTAATTCCTGCTCGTTATAAGCAAAATTGTGCACCTGACACTGAAAGAGACAGAAGAAGACAGACTTTTAAAACTTTCATAACTGTATCAAGAATCTTTCGATGGAGGGTCCCTTCTTCCCTCACTCAAACTGCAACAATTACTTTAATATTGAAACCTGGAAAATCATCGATGTGGGTCTTATAGGCCAATATCTTTACTTAATACTAACCTTAAAATTCTGTGTAAAGTACAAGCTAAGAGGGTGGAGCCAATTTTACCCAAAATGGTTCACCCGGACCAGAATGGGTTTGTGCAGGGTGGGCAGGGTTATCACAACATACTAAGAAGGGTGCTTAATATACTGTTTGAGAAATCTGACAGTCCTGGCCACGCTGTCCTGCCGTTGGATGCAGAGGAGGACTTTGACAGGATAGAGTGGCGGTACCTATTTAAAATGTCAGACGGGTTTGGTTTAGGGGGAAATTTTCTTAAATGGATGCAGCTTCTCTACTCAAATCGTAGATAATTTTGTAACCTCAAACAATGTAAGGTCCCTAATCGATGTTTAGGGGCTAAACGATGCATTGCTTGTTCATGGAAGAAGGAAAGTGCCTGTTGAATTTCCCAGTGGCTAAATGGAATGACTTTTTACCCTGCTCTCGAAAGTTATTTCACAAAAAACACACTTGATAAGTGTTTTTTTGAAAATAATTTCCTGGTGCATAATGACGGAAACGATGGACTGATTGAGGTCCAGGATATGTTCTGACTGCTATTAGGACTATATGTATACTGTATGTATTTTATTTGTGTATTTATTTATTTAATTTTTATTTAATTTTTTTTATTATTTTATTTAAATTTACATATATATATTTTTTTGTGTGTGTGTTGATTGTGAATGGTTGGTCAGATTATGTGTTGTTGTTGTATAATAATAAATATAAATAATAAAGTCAATAAAGAGATGTTCCAAAAAAAACCCAAAAAACACTTGCATACCTCAGGAGTGTGAACCCTCCTCCTGCACACACAACTCTATATATACTCTCTTTTTTTCACACTCACATTAACACGGCAGAGCCTGTCCATCGCTTTCTTTTTTACTTTCTCCCCTGGAACACGACTACTCAATTCCCAGCCACCCACCTCTCATCTCTTTGTTGTCCATAATTAGGAGGACGATTACAAGGCCATAAAAACAATATCAACAGCTTACTTTGAGCAACACAATATCCAAAACGGAGCCCACCCATTGGTTAGCGGGAAATCGAGGCTAACACCTCAAGGACAAACTGACTGACTATAAATCAGATGGTAACAAAAGCTGGAAACATTTGTGGCTGCCTCCCATGGCCACTGACTAGGTTTGATTGAATGATTATGCTGGGAGAAAGTTTGTTTTCTCTCCCTCTTCTCCTTCTTGGATTTTGCAGTTCCATGAATGTGTAGATAAATGAATGCAAATCAATTCAAAGCCTCTTTTACAATGGCAAATTTGCATCATTCTTGTCATTTAATAAATGCAAGGAATCCTTTTCGCAAACAAAAGCTGCCAGCGGGTAAAAGTGAGTGTGAACAAGCTCATCCTAAAGGCCTGACGGGTTTTTTTAATAAACACATATTGTAGCCAGTCATCACAATAATTGCTTGCTCTGCAAGTGCTATACTGTGCTGCTTAATAGTCTAATTTATATCTCTGATTACTTTAAGCTTTGCTCAGCCTGCTGACAAGAGTAACAATTCAAATATAAAAAAATTTTCCATAGCAAAAACACTAGGTAGGTAGTAAAGGCAAAGATTAGATTAGAAACTGAATCCTCGCAAAGGAACTCACATCACATTCAGCCATTTGCAGTCAAGGTTAAGGATTTCCACATGTATGAGTGTGGGGGTGTAAATCAAACAAGAGACATTCTAAATCTATTTTTTGTGACAGCAGTTCTTTTGTTGAGTGTGTGTGTGCAGATATATATAAGTATTTACTTTACTGCAGTGCTGCTGTGTGTGTATGTGTGTCTGAACAGCTGTGGTGTGTACGTGCAGAAAATAATTGGACAGTAGTTTGTGCAGAGAGAAGGAGTTGAGGAGAAGAGAAACAAAACAAGAGGTTTAACATCTTGGTCGTGATTACTTCCCGATCAGATGAATCTGTGTGTATTATTCTGTGTGAGTGAGTTTTCGTGCTTATAGAATTTCTCCATTTGTTGTAACTTTGGTAGCCTCCTGTTTTTGTACACCTCGGATTGTCGCTCTCATTACACAAACTCTACAGCATATGGATCGCTTTGTTAAAATGAAACAGGAAAAAGAAGACGTCCAGGTCTCATTTCGGCACATTAAAGAACAAAGAGATCATTGTTACAAGGAGAATTGCACCCAAAAAGAAAACTAAATGTTTGTCCTATCCATGCTGATATCTTCTGGAGGTTTACAGTCTTTTTGTCTTGAGTTTCTGTTTGGTCTTGATGATGCCAGGAGAGACGTAGCCAGCTGTTCACTGGGGACTGAGAGAGAGAGAGAGAGAGAGAGAGAGAGAGAGAGAGAGAGAGAGAGAGAGAGAGAGAGAGAGAGAGAGAAACATAAGAGGAAACGGATGGAAGTCGGCCGCAAGCAGACATGAGTTCGATACTGCACTGGACAACAGCCAGACTGGGGATGCGATGTGAGGAGATGAGGAAAGAGACAAGAGAGTCAGAAGGATGGGGAGAGGTGAAAGGAGTGAAAGAATAAAGAGTAGGACATGTTACATCTACATCACGTCTTATTTATTCTTCAATGTGTATTTGGCACCACACTTCTCTCTATCAAAATTCTTTGCCTTCCCACCTTCATCCATCTCTCCTCTAGCAGTCTTTGTCTGTGTGCAGTGCTTCAGGTCTGTCCCTGGAGCCACTCTGCTGCGGTACAGTACAGAGTGAAACAGTACAGTCACAGCTTGTGATGTTTAAGCAGCATCCTTTGGGGTATACTGTAATACCATGTTCACAGAACGGCAGAAATAAGAAAGAATAGAGATGCTGCAACATCTAAATCTTACTCAGAAAACATACAGTAGGCAGTTTTCTGGACACATACTTGTAGACAAGTTGGTCATGAGTAAAACATACCAGGCCAGTGGCCAATTTACACCCATATTGTGCAACAATGAGTCATGCCCTTATCTAGAAAAGATGTAAGATGCACTCATTTTATGCTCTTTCAGCTGCCCACAGACACAATGAATAGAGTTAAAGAGTCAGTTAATGGGAGCAGAATGTAAGTTCTCTGGTCTACCTTGTTAGATTAAAACCACAAGGCAGTAGTTCAATTTAGCAGAAAAAGCTAAGCTGAACCACATCCATATGTATACGGTCATGCATTCTTTGAGAATTATATTGCACAAGCAGTGCCAGCTTTCATTTGGTACCCCTGCGTGCACATACGCACACACACTTACACACACACCAGCAGAGACATTCACCCACAAACCACCATAAGTGTGTCTGAGCTGAGGAGTTAGGCTACATTTTAAAGCTATATACAGATTTAAAATACAGATGCTATACATTCTGAAATGCTCCCGATGGTAGAGAGGTGCCTGGTGCAGAGATAGAAGATTAGAAAGTGAAAAAGAAAGTATATCTTATCAGCACAGACAGACTATGTTTGTTATAATGAACCTGGGGAGACCAGACAGAAAGCAAACTGACCTCAGATCAGTCTGATTCTGGGCCTAATTTAGGTTCTCCAAACTAGTGATAGCGGCGTGACATTATAAGACTGCATCCAACTAGTGAAACCCACTTTCCCTCTCTACCTCTTTCTCTTGCACGCACACACACACACACACACACACTCACTCACTCACTCACTCACTCACTCACTCACTCACTCACTCACTCACTCACTC
>JBBPCS010004517.1:0-11257 GCA_037974645.1 Hollardia meadi | reverse complement strand
AGATAGAAAGAAAGAAAGAAAGAAAGAAAGAAAGAAAGAAAGAAAGAAAGAAAGAAAGAAAGAAAGAAAGAAAGAAATCCACTTCTGTTTGTGAAGTTTCTATTTTTTTGGGATATAGGAGCCATGCATATTCCTCAAGAGGAACAGAGAGAAACAGAGCAGCAAGTAAGGTTAAAATGACCAGAGGCAAAGATTGATCTCCAAACAGCTGAATCACTTAATTAGGCTTTACACCATACACTGGTATTTTAGCCTCCACACTATCCCTGTGCGCAGTGATACTTTTATTGGATATATTTATTGAGCTGAAATTAATCAAAAAGCACATCTTTTGAATTCTGAAGGACAGCCCAAGCACATTTCAGAATTCATTAGCTGCTTAATGATCATTCTCACATCATATCTCACAAATGTGCCAACGAATGTCAACAGTATAAATTCTTGAATGTTTGAGGACTATCCAGAAACCATATGTATCTCTTCATCAGAATTGCTTCTTCTTCGAGGCTTGTTGGGGTTAAGAGCACGAAGAAAAAAAGACATTGAAAGCAGATTTTTTTAGGAGAAATTTTTCATTTTGATTAATCATTTGGTTTGTTTTGTGAAGTTTCCTTGGCAAGCAAGGGTCCTATAACTCACTTGGCCACACACAGAGAAAGGTTATAGGGTCTCACTTGATGGGGATATGATATTCCTTTTTCCGCTGCAGCCGCAATTTGTGCTTTTTGCTGAAAAGACAGATGTCTTCTTCAATCCTTTCCCATTGCAGGTTTAGGTCCGTAAAGATGACCACACTATTCATTCCTTTTCTGTCTTCCTTGCCTTACTTTGCACTTTCTTGCAATTCAGCTCCCTTCCATAAGGACTGAGCATCTGTCTCAAAACCAACGCGTTCTCCTCCCAAGCTCATCACATATCGACATTTGGTCATGCGCCTGTCTCGTCCTATCCAGACGCATAAGGTACGCTTTTTGCGTCAGGCAAGGACGCACAAGGGTATAACATACCAGCAATGTAAAGCACGTCAGTATCAGTTGAGTGGAGGGTCTCACACATGGCTTTCACCGAGGAGACCGGAGTTCGCATCCCATATGAAAGCGTCACCAGTCATTTCCTGAACCTAACCATGTAGGTTTTGTGCCTAAATGTTATCAAATTAACGTAGACCTTGGGCGCGAGCCTGTCGCATCAGCCACGGACGCCAAAGGCCCGTTGTGCATCAGGCAAGGCTTAGCGCGTCGTCCACCGACACAAAACGGGTACCTTGTGCATGATGAGAAGGGCGCGTGACCAAACGTCGATATGTGACGAGCTTGGGATGAGAACGTGTTGCTCAAAACATGAGGAGGCACTTTATGTGCAGGTCTTGCATTTCCATCAGCTTCCAAATATACCTGACTCATTGACTGATGATTGATTCCTCTTTTTTCTCCATCAGGTGCCGAGAAGGATACCAGGGCATCCGCTGTGACCAGTTTCTGCCAAAGACAGACTCCATCCTGTCCGACCCAAGTAAGTTTCCACATTTTTTATTTACTCCATGTATTTAGCGCATCAAACTCTATCACTGGACCACAAATTAAATTTAAACATATAAAAGTAAACATGAGGGAAACAAATGGGATAATAAATCTAAACATTTACTTGTAGGAGTACTGATCTACATTAATAAAGCATACGGAAAAATCCTATATTTCACAACCTTACACCAACATTTGCTGTACGTGGTCCAGGTACCAAGTCCTCAGCTCTACTGTGCAAACATTCAACAAGACAGTAAAATATTCTTATTAGCTTGATGACTATTATAGAAGGACTCATCTAGACAGTACTAACAGTGAAAAAGAAATGTTTTTACAGCAAGAAATTTCAATTATTGCATATTCCCCTTGAAATGTGCATATATGGTATTTCTTCAAAAATGCTGTACGTCATAAGTTGGTTTCTTTTCTTACCACAAGTCATATTGGACATTAGATTGGCACAGTTTGCAGATCTTCCATCAGTGGGTTTTAATGCAGGTCCTAAGAAGCCGGAGCCCTGCTGGATTTTGATCTTAACACCAAGATAATTGCAGTTAAACTGAATGCATTTCCCTGGAATCCGAGGTGAGCCTCAGCCCCTAATTTAAAAAAACAGCAGGGCTGTGGGCCTAATTCGGAAAACCAATGGCTGTTACATGCATCGATACACACAGTGAAAAAAGTAGAAAAAATAATGAAAGATTGAAAATAATTAAATAATGAATAAATTCTGACTAATAATATACTGTAGTAAACAATAAAATCAATGAAAATAATGTGACAAAGCTAAATTTACTGCAGAATAGCGCAGAATCCTTGAGCCTTAAAAAATACATTCCTGACAGTTGGAGGCAAGTATAGTATAGGTTTCTTATATATTAAAGTAATAATAGTTTATGGGTTTACAGCCTTCAACCGTAGCTTTTCTGTTCTCTTATATTGTCCTTTTTCTTATAATTTGTCCTCATATTGCCTTTCATTTTCTCTTCTATTCCCTGCTTTCTCAAATACCCTCTCCTATTCAGACAAATGTCACTTCTCCCATTTATTTATCTCTCAAATACATGGCCCTCTCAATGTCATATAGCTGAGGATAGAACACAAATTGCCCGAACTTCTGTCCTTACTGCTCGCTATCGCTATGCCATATTAATTTCTCCGTTCCTCTCAGCTCATTCCAAAATATATGCAACCTTGTCACTGGGGCACTACCATTGGGGCAGTACAATAGCTTATCTGTGACTTTTCTATTAATGCTGTAATAGCAACATTTACAGTTAAAGGACAGCCTTTGGGGACTTTTACAAAATAATGTCAAAAATAAATCCCTCTGGTAATATTTAAAAAAAAATATAAAATTTTCTGCTTGATTGCAAGGGAGAATGTGCCATAAATAAGACACATAGATTAAGTGCAACAAATGCAACACCACTGTTATCACTTGCTCTTTGTTAATATCCTTTACTTTCCAGATCATTAATTAAGTCTCAGTAATGAGGTTCTTAATTCCAAGCAAGTATTAGCGTAATTGTCCTTGTTAGAACAACATCGGTGTTCACTGAAGTGACACCCATTGCTTTGTTTGTACACCAAACCTACTGACCTGAACATATTGGTAGCTAGGAGCTGTTACCATCCCCATCATTTAAACATTGTCAGATGAGAGATGGAAACAGTTGTTAATTGTGTTACCGCATGTTGATCATTGTGAAGAAGCATTCATTTTCTTTGTGTATGGTAATTCCTTTCAAAGCTTTGACCTGCCGAGTTAACTGACCCACAAGCATCTATTTTAAGTTTTATTAGCTCAGTCAAAAGGATGGACATTTTAATGACATTTTTTATCCTTATCCAAATTCAAGTCATTTATTGAGTAGCCTATAAAATTGGAAAAGAAACACAAAAAATACAACATAAAAAAGAAATGCAGTAGAATGAATCTGCTCTAAGAAAATACATTCTGGTTTCTTTTGATGGTTTCCTATTATGACACACTGTAACACTTTATTATGGGACTGGATAATTTGGTGCTAAGTAGAGTGAAAATAGAGATGGTGTTCAATTTTTGAGCTTCCAATTGTTTCAAATTATAGTATAACCTATAATGCTTTAGTCATTTAACATCAGGACAGCTAATAATGTAAACATGTATAGTTATAGGCAAGTCAACATTTCCAGAGAAATGATAAATTAATATTTACTTGGGTTTAAAATGGAACAGGTCTTGGAAATTCCTCTGGAAATCAATTGTTTATAAACTCATCATGATTAACGCAGGAAACTTTCTAGGAAATCTTTACCTGTAAAAGAAATGTTTTGCGTTCAATAGGTGGTGCAGGTTTCAACCTGGACCAACATTTTATTTATATTTGACCCAAAAAAGATGAGTGCCACATTTTTGGTCATGAGACAGATGTCATTCTTCTGGGCAGGAATGGGGGGCTTTTTACATGTCTGTGCCCAGGGAGCCACTTTCCCGAAATCCAGCCTTGCTTGGAAAATGTAAAAATTAGCCACATGCCCTGGCTTTCTCTGTGTTATAGAAAAACAAGCTCAAGGATCTGTTTGGAGCACCTTAAATTTAGGCTCAACAATGTTTTTATGTAACTCCAGAGGTGGAGAGAATTGAGTTTCAACAACCAGAAACAAAGTTGTTCTCTGACAACCCAAAGTACCAAATCTTAACCATAACCTCAAATTGGTTTTCTTGCCTAAGTGAGTTACTGACTATTAATCTATTACTCAGTGACTCTTGCAGGGGGATTTCCAAATAAATTGTCTGGCAGTTACCAAGGCATTACTGAGAAATGGGGGGGGGGGGGGGGGTAAATATAATGAAGTAAAGTCTTTTACTTTCCCTCATTCATGTCTTATCTCCAACTCTCTGCCAAATCTCTTTCCTCGATTCGTTTTCTGATCGTTAGAATTGATCGGCCTACCTTTCGTCATTCATCTCAATGGCTAGGATCTCTCTCTCTCTCTCTTGACTCCTGTCTTTATTGCTGACAAATCGTTTCTGTTCTCTATCACAAAACAGAATGTCATATAGCCTATGGATTTACTTTTACATTAATGCCACCTTTTTCCTTTCTTTCTTTTTCTCATTTTATTCAACTACGTCCCGCTTCAAAAAGTTGGTAGGTGCAAAATTGGAAAAGAAGAATGACAGAGTGTGCTCTGCCTCTTCTTTCCTCACCCCTCAGATAATCTTGTCACAGCATCACTCCTTGACTCCTTTGCTCGCAGCTCATCAAATCCTAATTTCCCAGGTTACCTTTCTGTCTCGTGCTGGCGCTTGCCTCAGTGTTGACATCCCTCTTCCAAATTTCCCTCCTGACGGCCCCCTCTCGCCCCCATCTGTCTCTCACTAACTTCCTCCGTGCCACCTTTTTCTCAACACGCATCTTGTCCAAGTGTCAGACCTCGTCCTCTCTCCCCAGCCTACAGTTCTCTGTCCAACTTATCTTCTAACACTAAGTGGCACAGGCCTCAGATGGACTGGGGCTTGAATTATGCCAAATAAAAAGGTTCACCAGCAGGGCAGACAAACGCTGCCAAGGACCTTTGGCATGCAGGGTGTCTCAATGGAAAGGAAGGAAAGGCGCGAGCAAGAAGGAAAGATGCCGGATGAAAGTGGACACATCATCTGGGTTGAGCTATCACACTGTCTCAGCATCTCAGAGGAAAGGAGAGTCATGACCTTAATGGATTTGCCAACAGAATGAGAGTAGAAATACAAGGGAAGACATGAATAAGTGCCAGACAGGGTTACTGCACCTAAAGCATTTAAGAGACGAATGCAAGCAGAGAAAGGAAAATATATATATATATATATATATACAGTATATACAGTATGATATATCAGGGCAGCAGCTAATGAACTAACTGATTAAACATTTAGGCTATAGAATATTGAAAAATAGTGGACAGTCCACAACCCAAGGATGTTTCATTTACAATGACAGAAACAGAGGGAAAGCAGAAAATTCTCACATTTAAGAAGCTCAAAGTGTTTTTTTTTTCTTATTTGCTTAATAAGAAGAAATTTAGACATACATTTAACAACAGTGATCCACTGGTAGGCCACTTAGAAACTTAGTCTGTGTACACAAACATTGTTCAAATGCACCAGACATGATTTTAAATTCTAGTGAAGATCCCAAAATTTCCGAAGATAACAAATATGTCAGGCTTGATTTGGGGGAGATGTGTATAAAAACCCTTTTGATGCAATGGTGCAGCCATGAATAAAAGTCTTGCACATATGTAACTTGGAGTACATACACACATATAGATATGTCAGATATTGTGAAATTAGATCATTTGAACAAACTTAAATTTCTATGAGGTGAAAAAAGAGGGGAAAGTGAATGTTTTAATTATTTGTAATATTTATTTGAGATGAATGTAGACTAATCATTGATTTATAGACTTGTGATGTGAAATAGCTAAACAGCTATATCAGCTTTTGTGCAAAGGTTTTATTGATTTTGCTGGCCCAGGCTGCTCTACCCAGCTGTAGTAAAACTAAAACCTCTAATGAGCCACATCCTCATAAGTAGACGAAGGATCTCACAGCTTAAATATTTCAAGGTGAAGAAGGTGGACAGGTGGTGTGCCCATCCAGCAGCATAAGGAAAATAAGGAGAGGCAGTTGACACACTGAATTTTGCAAGCCCCAAAGATATTTTTTTATTGATGCAACTTTTCCACCTTAAGGTCTTCGTCAGACAAACGATGAAGCCTGACGGTCAAAACATTTTCTCGATAAAATGTCTTTAAGAAAGGGTTTTAAACTCTCACATGTAGAAACTCGCTTCCAAACAGAACAGAAGATCTCAGGGGTTTTGCATGACTCACTGACGTGCATTTAGTTCTCAAAATGCTGACAAGGCTCCAGAGAGAGATAGTCACCTGACTGGTTTGATGGGATGCGTTTGAGATCAAAGGTTTGTTAAGGTTTCCCCTGAATGTCTCAAAGAGCAACAAAGGCTTTTTGTTGTCATCCTTATGTGTATGAGTATGCCAAATCTTTTCACTGCGGAAGAAAAACGGTTCAAACGGCTTTCGTTGTCGAGACATTTTCTGTTGTTCAGACTGGGAGGTTGCTGATTGGCAACCCAGTTCTGGGGAACTTTCACAGGATAATACAGTATTCAGGAGCCAACATAGACTAAACTTTAAATGTATTCTCTTTGTATAGTGTTCTTTTCTTTTCTGCCCTACCTCAGTCTCTTTCTTTACTACTTTATTGTCTACATAGCCCTTCCGCAATCATCGTCTTGGCCACATTAAAAAATAACGTTCACACCTTCTGAATTGGAGGCCCAGAGCCGAGGATAGTTTCAGTACCCTGCAAGGCAGAGTCAGAATCAGCATGTTCTCACCTACAATACAGTATATACAGTACATCATATCACGGCCCATAGACACACACAAAGAGATCTGGAGATTTAAATCTAAAGTCAAATTTAATTCACACTATTAGAGATCTGATTTCATGCTCGGCAGGTTTGTGTGCACCACAGATGATAACATTGCAGTAATCATGCAAGTCCAATTTCCCAGAGAATACAACCCAGGGTTTCACGTTGTACTCATGTTTTAAATCCATAAGATATAAAGGAAGCATAAAATGTGCGATTGCTTCAAGCTTTGTGTGTTTATCATGGGCCAACTTTTAAAGCGATTTCAATGCAAGTCACCTCGGACTGTTTCAATAACGCTCTAAGAAGCATGTGAAAACTGAAACAACAATACGTGCATTTCATCTTGACCCTCACAGTGATGCTCACAATACGACATTAGTCAGTTGAGAACGGGGATAGGACATTCTATCCTTGGGCAAAACACCTATGAGCTCCCAAGGCAATGCTGGCCCTGACCTTTAGACAAATCAATAAAGCATCAGACATATAACTGTTCATGTAATCGTATCTATGTTCATTTAGCAAAATCAAGAGAAAACTGGCTGAAGTTATCTGGGATCAAACTGCAAACTAGACAAGCAAAGTGAAACAATGTCAATAAAAACCCAGCTCAAAAGATATATACTGTACTTACAGGGAGTGCAGTCTAAGGGAATCCACTGAGCTGTAGACTTGAGACATAGACTCCAGTCCTCTGTTTAGTCACAAAAATGAGCTCTGAGACTCTGGAGTTCTTTAACAATTGAGGTCATATTTAAAAAACAAAAACAAAAAAACAATGAGAAATGGGAAGCGGGTTCTCAGGACCAAGTTTTACTAACCAATCATTCCACCCAAACCTTCTTTCTCTAAGAGATACCATTGGAGGTGGTCAGGTCAACATAAATGCATGTCGATTAGAAACAACAAATGCTGTAGTCTTTTGAGGACAGAATTAAAATACTATTAAAAGCTTTGAAAAGAAATTGTTCAAATGCTGTGTCGTTTTTATAGACATTCAGACCTGTGAGAGACTTAATCCGCCTGACTTCAACTTCTCAAATGACATGTATTTTACACCTGACTTGGAGTTGGCCAAAATTGGGGCAATTTCAACGCAAAGTTCACGTTTTGTTAGAATTGAGTCAAAATAGTGTTGATTCAGAAAAACAAAGTTGGCGCTGTGGTTTGTGTGGTTTTTGCATTGCATTATATTGTTTGCTGTTCTTTTACCTGCTTTGAAAATGCTTATGTACGCCACATTTGATTATTTTGTGCATCACATGTAGATTCTTTAAAGCCCTTTTGTGTGAAAGTGTGCACATATCTTTTTTTTTGTTTTTGTTTTATTTGTGGAAAATGAAACAATCCTAGTGAAATTTGTGCAGTTTCAGTGTTACTTTCAGATGCATAGGTGGTAGAGGGGAGTTACCCCTGCCAAAGTATCTTATTTAACTACTACTAGGAGTTAGACATTTTAAAAATCTGAAACATAGGGGCTTTAAAGGCAGGAGTAGGATTTTCCTTTAAAAAAGAAAAAAGAATATCTCTCAAGCATCACGTATGAGTGACTAGAAGTCAGTTATCTGCAGAACCCTGCCTGTATTTTCTTATTTTGCTTTGTTCAGGATGTTTCTGGATGTTTCCAGCCAATAACAGTGTGCAGGCTGTGAGGACTGGACACTATAAAAATGTAGTGATTAGGTGCCGGACCAATCCCGAGGAAGCTAAAAAAAAATGGAGGATCAGTATAGCTCTAGATGAAGAAATTGAAGGTCACATGTAACCTTTTAGTATTTGACATAAGATTTCTTAGAAAGCTGTGCAGTTGTAGCTAAAGAGCTCTCCTACCGAATGTCCTTGCTTTAGTTTTCCCATGTGGCACAAGCACATTTATTTAAGTGTATGTCCGTGTTTATATGTGTGTGTGCAAGAGTGTGTGTTGTTTCATTTTTGCATTTCTCTTTCTGCATGGCTGCGTCTTCATCCTGACATCCCCATACAGTGTGGAAGTGAGAAGCAGAGTCTCAGGAGACATGTTGTTGAATTCACGCCATGTGAAAGAAGAGCTGGAAAAGAGCTGGCTTAACACTCAGAAGTGCTTGACATATCTGGCGTCAGCTTTGGTATCAGCCCTCCTTCTCATACTGACTGATTGTGGCAAGGCAAATCCAGCCTACCAGGATATGGATACAGAACTGTCAAGTCTGTGTGCTTGACATCCTTACAATACCAAAGCAAGACGGCATCTGAGGTAGTCTGCCTTTTAAGATGTGAAAGATGTGAGTTTCTTTAATGCCTAACATTCACCAAGAGTAGATTAAAACCTTTTGAATCCTGGATCAAGATTTTGCACTTCATAACATTAGAAATAACATTGCTTTGCTTTGTATTAAGCTCTAGCTGCCGAGACACAGATTACTCGAAGTTTAATTAGCGTGTGTCCGGGGTGAAGGAAATGGCAACATTCACATAGTCTGCCCATTAAAAGCAACAAAAGAAGTCTCTCTTTGACACCAGGTCTCTTTGAAACCAGATGAAAAGAATCCATCTTGCACATTAGTAATGTTCACCATTTCTTCCCTCACTAGACATTGTGTATTTGTTTGTGCTTGCAAGCAAGATGCTGTACTGGATTACTGTTAGTAAAATAATCCACAAACTGCTGCTGTACTGTAATAAATCAGTTCTAATCACACAGATTACAGATGCAAATTTAAAGAAAAGGCACAGAGCAAATTTGCACCACACTTTTCATGTAAGAAAACCCGGAATTCAGAGCCAGAGTACATTTTGGAGCTGCTAAGCTTGCTGATTGCTCTCATTGGGGTGATTTCTCTCGCTTACAACAAAATGAGTTATTGTTCATGAATATTATTTCATCAATGAAACCTCATGTGTAAAATAACACACAAAATTTGTGACACTAATTGACAAATCTAATGGTGTAGTAAGTCTACTGAAGTCTACGTATCTTCAGGTTGGCATGGCACCAAAAAGTAACCATGACATTATTTTCAACTCGTTCTCATCAAAGGCCGTCAAATACCGCCATGTTGGCACGTCGCTCAGCGTCTCATCAGGACAAACAAGGTCCCCTTCAGCTTCTGTGTGCAACACGCAAAGCCTTCCTGCCACAAACCCTTTCTAACATGTGCTTCAAGGTGTGATGTGTAAGACGTTGAGTCTTATTCCCAGGTCGTCAAATACCAACACTTTGAGTTGGTGGGTCAGGCCGGACACCAACCCAAAAAATGAAACAGTACTTTGGTTTCAATTTAGGCACAAAAATGATGTGGTTAGGTCGAGGAAAAACATCTGTGACATTTGGTGTCACACAGGAAGCAAACTCTGGTCTCCTGGATGAAAGTTGTGTGTGTGACCCACTACTCAACCCTGACCCCCACCCCTCTTAGGATTTTCTTGCTTTGTAAAAATCCATTGCATTGGGCAATTGCTTTGATCGGCTCATACTTATATGGATGTGTTTGCATTAAAGGTACAGGTAAAGCTTGGTGCGGTGATGAGACGCAGTGTGATGTGCCAAAACGGCTGTATTTGAGACCCTTATGAGTCCTTGATTGCTAAAGGTGCTGTATCTAATCAAGTGGACCTATTGCTATCGCTAGAGTGCCATAATATTCAAAAGCAGAGGTGTAATTAATAACTTTAGTCATGGCTGCATTGCATATGCATTCTGCTGTGAAAAAGGACTATATAGTTCACTATATCATGATCCAGTCATAACGGAAGATCCGGTGGCAGCCCTCAGCTTCACCCTCAGTCCCATCTGAGAATAAGGCCCTGCTGAGAGCAGCACAGCAAAGAGTAGAGGATCAAAGATGAAGCAATACCGTGCATACAGCAAATAGTGAAGATAAAAGATCACGAGCAGTGAAGAGAGGAAGGTCGCTGCCGCTGAAAAATGTTTTATCCTGGTCTCTGAGGTGTCCTTGTGGGATTCTAAGAAATGTCCTTGTTGGCTACAAGGCCAGATGTAAACACCTGTGACTTTGCCGGGGTCTTCAGTGGTCATAGAGTGTCAAGATTTGTGGTTCTCAACAGTGTTAATTTTGGCAGCTGATTTAGATTTAGTCTTAGTCTTAGTCTTTTGACTAAAATGCATATTAGTTTTGGTCACATTTTAGTCACCTGAATTATTGTTAGTTTTAGTCTAGTTTTAGTCGACGGAATCTATAGAAGTTTTAGTCTCATTTTAGTCAAATGGATTTTTGTGATTTTTACAATGAAATCAACACAGTAACTTTTCATCAAGCACACAGATGATTTTAGATGCACTTCAGTCTGAACTACATGCATTTAATG
>JBBPCS010004516.1:0-11257 GCA_037974645.1 Hollardia meadi | reverse complement strand
AAACTAAAATTCTGGCCACATCTGACAAATTGCACCCTAAATCTCCCATCATACAGAAACATTACAAAGTCTTGTCCGATCTCAAGGTCCATGTCCTGAATTGTATTGAGGGACAGAACCACAAACACCCTCTTCCTCTTTGAGGCGATCAGCGTTGCTCCGCTGAGGTCGGTCGCAGCGCTTCACTACTTCTGTATCAGCCAGTAGAAATAAAGAGGTGTTCAGTGATGAAGCCAACATTTAACCTTCTGGGAGGTTTTTGTTTCTGCTGTTGAAGGATCTTTAATCCCACAGTTAGATGAAACTGTGACAGATCTTCAGCAGAGGTTTTGTATTTGTGCATTCACCCAGAATGTGCACCAGCTCACATCGTTCCTTGGTCCTCTGAAACGAGCTCCACTCTCAGTGTGTCTGTGTGACTTTATTGTGTTTAAGCTCTACAAAAGCTCTCAAATATGGACTGGACTGTTCATTTAACTGGAATTTGAACATTAACTTTTTTAACTGCTTTGATTTGTGAATATAGATTTTAAAAAATGGTGATTTAATATATCAGAAAATGTTTGATATCAGAGCTGCAACTAAAGATTATTTTCAGTATTTTATGGATCAATCTGCTGATCATATTCTCAGTCCTTTCATTGATTGTACTCATAAAAATAGTTTTGTTGAACCATTCAAATGTCTCATATTGACTCTCTGTAGCTTCATTGTATTTACTGTTCAGAGTGATCCACACGAGTCAGCTGGAGCGTCTTCACTGAATTTACTGTTCAGAGTGATCCACACGAGTCAGCTGGAGCGTCTTCACTGAATTCTTCAACTGTTTCATCTCTCTACGACCCCCTCGTCACCCTCGCCCCCTCCTCCCCCAAAGAGACTAATTATGATGAATTTTTGTCCTCAACATCAGAGGGACTCATGATAAGGTCAGTGAACCACCAACAGCTTTCACTTTGATGTTTGACATTTGACTAGTTCAAAGATTTTAAACTGAACTGACTCATGAACAGTGAGTCAGTCAGTCAGTCAGTCAGACAAGAGACGTTCTTAACTAATTTCCTGACATTTACAGTAAGTTTAAATGTCTAAATGTGAGAAAACACATTTGATCTACATGGTTAAACACTGTCTAATTGTAAGAAATATATAGTGTATGTCATAAGAGCCATATGAAACTGTTAATCACATTCTTCAATAGCATCTTAGACACAACAGTTAACCGGCATTGATAACATTAGCAATGGATGCTCGTTTTTTATAAGGCAACATTTGACAGGAAGACATTTCAGTTCAGATTATGTCAAAATGTAATTTAAATGTGTAGCGGCTAAAGCTAAACTTAAAGCCACTGAGGGGCTGCACAGACAGGCTAATAACTGACGTGTCCGACTTCTTTTCTTTGATGGAATAATCATAGCTCACTGTTCACGTTCTTCACCGTGTTACATCAAGAATCCATAACCATTGTCCATAAATCTCCATACAGTCAAACATTTCACCAATACAACAATGCAGCATTAGCCTAGTGTTAGCGGTCTCCTCCATCCAGCAACACCTGTCCCCTGAGTCAAAGCTCATATTGACCCAAAGCACAAAGGTGACACCAACAGGACCAATGTGGTGTCCTCCATACAACTGAGCTCTAAAAAAAGGCTCCTACAAGTACATTAACAGAATAATAACCGACTAATATTTCTGGTGCCGACAGATTTAATATCACACCTCCTGTCCAGTTTAACAATTATCCAGTTTCTGATATTGTTCATTTCCAACAATGTAAAAAATTTTCACAGGGGTGGGGGGTGGTGATATCGGCCGATTAATTAGCTATCGCTTTTTTTTTTTTGATCAATTGTTTTTTATTAAATTGCTACAAAATAAAAAGTTGTAGACCACCAAGCACATATGGAGATCAACTTAGGGAGCAGAAGTTAGTCAGAAGGGATTCAATTAAAATAAAATGAAAAATAAAAAAAACCCCCAAAAAACCTAATATATGCGAAGAAAAAGAAATACATAAAAAAATGCTCAAAAAGCTCAACAAAAAGAATCACAATAACGACAGAGACAATAGACGACATATGCTAAATACAGACATAGTCACAAAGAGACAAACGCCTACACGTACACGGTCGACAGTATAATATAGATGGGGTTACATAAAAGGAAATGAGCACAAGGCGAGGCTGTAGGTTGGGATTAATGAAGCCCCTGGATAATCTCTATAGCTTTAGACCAGTTACTTACAGTATCAGCTTTAGCCCCGTTAATTCTGGCGGACCTTTCAAGAAAACAAACACCCGAAAATAAAGTTAGCCAGGTTCTGTTCATGATAATTGTGGGTTCAAACCAGTTCTTAATAATGGTTTTCTTGGCAGCAGTTGAGGCAGCTAATATTATCCGTTTTTCCAGAAATGATAACTCTATATTAGGATTGTACCCGATCAAAAAAAGAAATAGGGCAGATGGGAATGGATTTATCAATAATAGTACTTACAATCTTATTGATATATTTCCAAAAAGTTTTAATAGTGAAACAATGCCAGAACATATGCAAGTAACAGAGCCAGAACACTTAGTGCATAGATCACTCTCAACCAAATTTAATTTAAATCTGAGTGTGAAGTAAAATTTGTGTATGAATTTATAGTGGATTATCTGATGCGCGAGATTTTTGGAAGAGGCAAAAATTGTGCTCCAGATTGTTGGCCAATACCAGTCCAGGTTAAGAAACTGAAAATCTTTTCCCCAACTCTTTGTCACTGGGAGTGGCTTAGTGTCACAAGAGGAGAGCTTGTCATAGACCGAAGCTACCAGTCTAGCTATCGTGTTCGTTTTAGAGCCTGAAGCAGAAAGCCTGTGTTAACAAAGGAAGTTGAGAACCACCATCGTCATCCTCATGTCTGACTGTGGTTTTAGCTTCACACTGAGGACGCCTGGCTGTGTCCAACCTGCTTCAGTACAACCTCTGAAGACGTCATGTCGGCCTCCTGTACTGGGCGCGATACCGTCTTCTGACAGGTTTTTAGATTAATTGAAAATGTAATGATTTACATGATTAAGACTTGTGTTTTGTCCCCAAAAGGAAGGCGAGTGTATCCCCCCTCACACACACACACACACACACAGCTGTTTCCTGTATTATTCATCAGGCTCCTGTGTTATTCATGCAGTCCTGGTAGAGTCTGTTTCAGTTCAAGGCCATGACGAGCAACATGATGCTGATGGTGATGATGATGATGATGCAGAGAACCACCTAATGAATAAATCAGCAGGACTCATGTGCTCAGGTCCACCTGTAGATGAAGCAGGAAATAAGAAGCAGGACAGTGACCTCAGGTGATGAACATGAACGGCAGATCTCAGGCCTACAGCGAAGGAATGAAGTTCTTTTTCTTACTTCCATTATTAATTAATCCGCTGGGTATTTTCTCTATTAATCAATTGTTTCGTCTACAAAATGCCAGAAAACACAAAACGTTACAGAGGTTTTGTCTTCAAATGTGTCCGACCACCAGTCTGAAAGAGATTCAGTTTACTGAGAGAGAAGGAATCTGAGATCCACTGAAGTTATTCTGATTAAAAAATGACTTTGACGAAACAGTTGGTGATCAACTTTCTGACCCAGTGTGGCTATATTGTTGTATTATTTTATTTTTAACCACAATATCAGAAAACTGTTGGAAATACACAAGAAAAGTAAAGTGTTATCACTTAATCAGCCGATGACTTTCTCATGAATTAACTCACTGTTTATAAAAAAGGAGCATCACCTATCGTTTACAGTGTGACATCTTCAAACTGTCCAGGACACAAAGAAATTTAACTTAGTGATCTAACACAGAAAATGTTTTCATTCCTCACGACTGAATGTTTCTGCATTTCTCCTTAAACGGCTAATCGATGATCCCAACTGATAACCGACTCTGATTACTATCATAAACATTTCTGATCTCACACCTGCAGTATCTTAATCTGCGACGTGTTACCTATCAGACGGCACATAAACAGAAACATCTGTGATAAGATATAATCCTGGTCGTGCTTTACTGTCAGACACACATGATGTGTATTAATGGAATGTTTTCAGCTGTAGTCTCCCAGCAGACTGTGTGTGTTTTCTCTGTATGTCTAACGTTGTTGTACTGCGAGTGCTGAAGCCACCCACACTGAAGATAAACCTCTGTGTGATGTTCATGTCTCTTGATGTCTACACGTCTTCCTAAAATAAACCTGAAGACGAGTCACAGCGAGAAGCAGGAGGCCCCAAACAGACACACCGTTTATTCTCTCAGAGAACAGAGCTGTGAACTGTTCTGTCTTTGTTCTCATCTTCCCTCGTCAGAACGAAACGTTCTCATTTGTGCCGTGACCAAGAACCAGAATAGATATCTTAAATCCTGCTGTTTTCAGCCACATCAATCTTCTTCTTCACTGTATATGCTGCAGCAGATCTGTGCGTGTCACTGCCACCTGTGGGTCAGTGGAATAATGTGACACCACCATTGGAAGGACTGCATATGAGAACAAAATGGTGACCCAGCGCTACAAGAGGTCAGAGACTCCACAGGGACCTTTAACAAACAGTGACGCTGTTGTTCATCTGTGTGACGATCAATGCTCACTACCAGCAGGACACCTGGCTGCTCACTGCTGAAGAAGAAATAGTCGGATCAGCGAATCGATCCTACTGAAGGATGACGCTGAGTTGAGTTTTCCTTCTCCAGCTGCTACTGGAAGAATCTATAAGAACTAACAGACACCACAAAGGATGGGCACAAGTGATAGATTACTGATTGGACACATATCTGATCAATCTTTGCCCCTTCAGTATCGATGAACTGTGAGCATGTGAGAAGACAAAAATACTGTGTTGGCCCAGATATAAAAAGATAGTTTGGCTGAAATGACATTTGAAAGTTTGGGTTGCATTATGGGTTGTTTGTAGCCTGTATGTTGCTAGGCTAGCATGTTATGTTAATTGTTAGTATGTGATGTACGTTTTGCTTTAATAGAAACAGGGTGGAGTAACATTAGGGCCAGTATAAGTGCGATTCATCAACCTGGACTCTGTCTACAGTACAGTTAACAGACAGTATGGACTATAAGAAGCACTGCTCATTAGCGTTAGCATGTTCAGAGACTCACACATTATTCAGATTCACACATCTGGAGGAACGTGGTGAAGATGAACCTCAGCACAGAGTGAGGAAAGCATCTAAAAATACACCTGGATTTATCATCTGCTTCCCATGAGCCTTTGCAAAAGACACCTGCACAGTAATAAACATGAGGTCATATTAGCGGGCGTCCGCAGTGTGTTGAAACGAAAACACACTCTTTACGAGGACAAAATGACTTCACATACAGTGAATTCAGGCGCCAGTTGAAACAGAGAATTAAAGCTGCAGGGAAGCTTTTTATTGCAGCAGGAGATAATGTGCTGCGCTCCACATACAAGTCAGATTAATGGAATACACCCCGAGAATTACTGAGAGATCTGACCTCAGAACAGCATCCAAATGATCTGTGTGAGGACAAATTCCAGTGTGAAACCATCGCAGTGAGGACTTCTGCACTGTGAGGACAATCCCGCATAATGAGGACATGTCTCCATCGTGAAGACGTGTCCGCGCTGTGAGGACATTCCTTCATTGTGAGGACAATCCTGCATAATGAGGACATGTCTCCGCACTGTGAGGACTTGTCTGCATCATGAGGATGTTTCTGCTTTGTGAGGACATTTTGGCCAGTCCTTAAATCAAAGGACTGTTTAAAGGTTAGGACCTGTTTTTAAGGTTAGAAATTAGGTTTAGGTCAGGTTTGGGGTAAGGCAAGTAGTTGTGATGGTTAAGGTTTGGATTGGTCAAAATCACTACATCGTAGCATGTCAACATTTTACAGTTCAAATATTCTTTTTTTCTTTTCCTCTAAATTATCTTGTGAGAAGTTGGGGACAGCAGATTTTAAATGATTAATTATCGAAATTGGCTTATCGACTAATTATTGCAGCTCTACTTCCAGAGAAACTGAGAAACAAGTGGAAGCATCAGATCACACCGATATTCTGTCGTTTTGTTTTTTAGAACACGAGACTAAATTAATCCCTACAGAGGACTCGTCACTGAGCAGACAGATAAAAACGCTCTCGTCAGACTCGTCAGAGGTGACGCCATGAAAAAGTTCATGGAGCTCTTCAGCTAATGAGAAGATTTCTGATCTAAAACAAGTCGACTGAAGCTAAACTGGGTCTGAAGAATGAACGCAGGAGGATGATGTCAGCCTTGAGTTCAGTCTTTTGTTATTTTTCCATATCACCATGAGTCACAGCGCATCACGTCATGCCTCGGCTTACAGTACCACGGAGTTCTGTTAGTGAAATATTGTGCTGTGTCAATAAATGTTTCATGATTGGTGCTTACTGCACTGAAATTACATTAAAAGCATTCAGCAGCAACATGTCAAACAATCCCACAACAGCTCCATTGAGTCGATCTCACGGCATTAAATAACCAGACTGAGAGTCAGCAGTCCTGCTAGCAGCTCTGTGAGAGACACGGTGCGGCATTGAGCTACATGCTAACATCATCACGCTAACATGCTCACAATGTCAATTCTAACATGCTAATTAGCAGGTATAATGTTCACCATGTTCTCCATCTTAATTTAGTGTGTTAGCATGCTAACATTAGCTAATTACCAGCAAACACCAGATGTGGCTGATGTGAATGTCATTAGTTCTGCAGGTATTTGGTCATAAATCAAAGTATTGGACTCATTCACACGTTGACCTGGTGATGCCGCTAGATGAAATGTCATCCTGAGGGGAACATGAACTTCTGGACCACATTTCATCACAATGTGTTGGTGTGGTCATGTTGGGTTGAATCTCTTCTGGTTTCTTTGTTTGGAGTGTAATGTGTGCAGGTTGTTTTACGACAGAATCAAACTGAACCAAAACCTCATGAAAAATAAACAGCAATAGAACAAGTGAAGCTCCAGAGAAGCAGAGTGGATGTATTAAATCACTCTATAGAAACTCTTCTATGTAATCAGCTCATGCAGTCGCTGTCGCTTTGTGAACAACAGTGCATCACGACGAGGCTGCTGCAGCAGCAGATACACAGTCATTCATCAATAACAGACACCAGAACCAGCTCCACAGACCACATTCGTCGTGACGGCAGCTGTTACATTGTGTTAGCGCTGTGTTAGCATCAGAGCAGCAGAGGAAGCCGCACGGAGAAGAATGGATCTCAGGACGCTGCTCGTCATGTTGGTCTGACTCAGCAGATTATTGGAGGATGAAGGAAGACAGAGCCACTCTTCATACTCCAACCCTGCTGAACTGTGAGCGACCTCTTCAGATTTAGACTGAGATGCAGCCGACAGCTCCCAGTAAGGGTTAGGGTTAACCCCTTTCCTGACACTGACTCTGCTCCAGTGAAGCTGCTCTCACACTCCATTCATCCAGACCTCATTTATAAAACTCCTCTCAGATTTATACTTGAACTTGGACTTAAGATCATCGTGTGCTTCCATTTGATTCATAAAAGATGCTGAGCATGAAAAACCTTGTTCAGCAGGCCCCATTTGTAACGGACTATAAATCTCAAACCAGTTTAAACTGATGCCACCTCTCTTGTGATCTCCCCAGCACAATGAGGGTTCAGTCAGGAACAGGCATGGCCCAAAAGTGAAAATCAAACTTTTTGTTGGACGAGATCACGGCGACACGTATTATTCAGCAGACTAAACAAAGACACAGCTGATTCCTGCAGTTTGTGTCAAACCTCAGAGTCCTCCTGACTTCACTTCCTGAGGATATCATTATCTGTGATGTCCATCCAGAATAAACGTCCATAAATCCACATAGAACAATGCTGCAGAGCTTCCTGAGAATCATCATGTTTTGAATGTTTCCTCAGTATCAAAGTAATCCAGTGACAGTTGGCAACACTGCAAACAGGAGCTGCAAACAGCTCAGTCAGCACACTGTCAGTGGAGACTGTTGGACTACATGGAAAGTAATACAGACTAAAAAACTCTCTGGGTGTTTCTCAAAGTCAAGGAAGGATCCTCAAACGGCTGAATTTAAAAGGATCCTACGTCATTGAATGCCGCCGAAGAACTGTTCCAATGTCCAGGTGCTCCTGAAGTACCCAATGCTTAGCTGGTCTTTTAAAAATGCCAAACCTTTTCAATGACACAGGCTGGAAAAAGATCACATTAAACTTGAAGTAAAAGAATTACTACAATTGAACTCAGGGCATGTGGGGTATAGAGCTATATTTAGATATTTCGAAAAGACTGGACTTAAGGGCCGTAATAAGACCTGTTAAGATCCACAGTCCGGTTCAAAAGGTGGCGGTAATGCACCTGTTTCCCCAAGCTGTTTGCCAACTGCCATAAGACATCAGAAGAAGAAGAATGACGCACACTCGCTCGCTTTTTCCATGGTGTTTTCTCGGAATGCTAGCAAGGAGTCTTGCCTAGCCTCTGGAGGACCTGACTTCCAAGGACCTGTCCTACCAAGGAAGTATCCTTGACTTTGATCCTTGAGAAACTCCCACTGACTCGATGGTAACATTATACTTCCTGTTTACATCCCCCAAAGCATCATGGGAAGTGTGAGACTTATCCCCCAGCCAACAGAAAGAGCACTAAGAGCAGCTCTCACAGCTGCCACATCACGTCTATCTGCAGCAGATGATCCATGAACAGGAAGTAAACTGAATACAGGTTCTGTTAGTTTAGCTGCACAGCGTACAGGAGCTGGAGGTCCAGTTTAAAGGGCACGGACAGTGTTTACAGTCTGTTTTGTCTGTATTTATTGTTGTAACTGCTCTGTCGTATCTGATGGATTAACTCTGTGGAGGTGGACTGCAGGATCATAAATCACTCCCGTGCACCAGAAAACCTCACAGTCCGAACCTCCAGTCTGTTTTACAGGAGGTAGGAGAGTTTTTGAGAGTGAAAGTTTCTTTTTCAACAAAAACTCTAAAAGAAGAAAACCTCCAAAGATTTTAACTTCTATAAAAATATTAATAACAGCTGATAATTAGTTGATAATTGGTTTCGTCTTCTTCTCCAGTCTGTCAGATCTGTCTCAATAAACTGAATCTTTAAGTTTTGATCTGTTGGACACATCATCGTCAATACATGTTGTGAGTTTTCACAGTTTTCTGCAGATAACGATTATTTGTATCAGTGATTAGTCTGCTGATTAGTCGGTGACATGCCGGACCAACAGATGACAGAAGCAGCAGACATATCAAAGCTCTTCTGTTTGCTTCTGTGTCTGTGGGCGTCTTCAACACAAAGACGAGGCTGTGATCAGCAGACTGAGGCTGGACACGACGGCGTGAGCTGCAGGAGGTCACAGTCCTTTAACAGCAGGACGTCCGTTAACTTCAGAGACCGATTTATTAACTTAGTGAGGTCCAAAGGAAACATCTTCACTTCATGAGCCAAGTGTTCACACTGTGACAGCAGCCTGAACATCATGTCTGACTCCGGTCATTAAAACACATCTGTAGGCAGCCGGGCTTCTTTAAGGGACTGGCAGCTGTTGGTGGACGTCCCAGACACCGTCCTCTTATCTGAGGCAGTCTCAAGGTGTCTCCCAGCTCTTTGGACATGGAAGGAGAGAAGAGGAGGAGCAGGGTCCAAAACTAACACCCACCAAGCGCCACATGTGGGTACATTTTCTGTCTGGTGAGGAAATCTCAGAAGGCTGACGGGTAAACGTTTGTACCAAAAATATTCACATAACAAAATGCATCTACGGCGTTCTGGCATCACTAACAGACTCACCGTTTCTGGCTGCTGTCTGTCACACACACAGGGACATCATGGTGCATTCAGGTGCACCCCGTAAACTCTGATATCAATACTCAAACAGCCACGAGGGTTGTTTAAAACAGAAAAATTTAGATTTTGTTTTTTTGTTAAAATATACAGAAAAAATCATTAAGATCTTGTTTTTTCACTGCAGCATTTTTAATAATTAGATGCTAAAATCAAACAATATCCCGTTCCTTGCTTCACAGGCACATTTTTAAATATTCGTTTAAAAATCAAATCAAATTATTATCAACAAACTCCACAATATTCTTGAAAAATAGGTCCCCCAGTACCTCTGTGATAATTTCACTGCAGTATTTTTAAATACTAAAGTCAAACACAATTGGCGTTTTCATCTCCCAGTCGATGTGGCTGCTGAGTCAAAAAGTTTGGACACTGGTCATCACTACAAGGACTTATTATATTTTACATTACACTAACGATAGTGCCAGCACAGAGTCAGTCAGCACTCTGAAAGCTGTTCCGAGTACAGAACACAACAGGAATAAAACAAAGATGCAGATCAACGGTGATGAAGATGAGGAGGACTTGATGCTTTAGATCGGTGTTGATATATTGGCAGTCCTCCTGTTTTTCACTGAAACAGACCAGTGAATTATTCCGACTCGTCTGTGCTTCAGTTTGCATTTGTTGGAGAAACGCTGAGAAAATGAGACTCACCGACACACAGGATTCCTGCTGTTATAAACAGGCTCTGTGTGTGTCTGTGTGTTTGTGTTTGTGGTGAACATTAATTAAAGTGCAGTGTTGAAATCAGGCCGAGGCGTGCTCTGACATGTTTGGACTGAAATAGGCCGCACATCACACTCGTCACACTCCCGCAGCCAAACGTTCAGACTACATCAAGTCACTTAAGGAGGAAAGTGAATGTGCAGCACATGGAGGGAGCTCACAGATGATGTAATGTGCCGAGAGAGTGACACTCCGCTGCTTCTGTGCAGCTCAAAGACAGGCAGCATTATCTTCACTGGAAGCTTTGTCAGTATTTACATGTGTGTGTTCTCATATCAATCAGTTCCAATTAAACAGGAGCTTCCTGGAGGCTTAAAGCAGTCTCCGGTTTACTTCATGTGGCTGTATGATGCCACTGTTAAATTAAAGAGGCTGCTTTCAGTAATTTCAAACATTTCCATGCAAATATCGTGTATACTCATTGTATACAAATGAAGCCAAAATATCCCGGATACGAGCGCTGCCATCTTGCGCTAGTGATGTAATTTGGAGCCAGAGTCTCCGCAGTAGTGATCGGGCAGTGGAGCCATGGTATCGAGTTCCCGCCCATACACCCCTCCACCCAATCGCAAGCAGGACTCAGCTGTCAATCATGACGTTTCACCCCGTTTTTATAGCATCAAATAACTAATTAAAACCAAACTGATCAGAAAAA
>JBBPCS010004515.1:0-11257 GCA_037974645.1 Hollardia meadi | reverse complement strand
TGTGTGTGTGTGTGTGTGTGTGTGTGTGTGTGTGTGTGTGTGTGTGTGTGTGTGTGTGTGTGTGTGTGTGTGAGAAGCGGAAACACTGACAACAACAACAGCCAACACCCCCTGTTGACCTCACACACTAGTCAGAAACTGGGTGGCTGCTCAAAACACCCACAGCTGTTCTGTGTGTGTGTGTGCGTGCGTGAGTGCTCCTGTGTGTGTCTGTGTGCTCCTGTGTGTGTGTGTGTGTGCATGCACATTCCATGTCCATGAGGATGTCCATCTGTTATGACAACTGTGTGTGTGTTTGAATATGAACACACTACTACTTTTTCAAATGCCAAATGTGTGTTTCTGCTGCTCTTAAGTGTGCCCCAAGTGTGTTTGTGTGTTTAGCGCGTGAAGTGTGAGTGATGTTCCAAGCCACTGATAAGCCTGGCAGCCTTGACAGAGGGCCAAAGTTGTGTGTTTGCCGGTTTGTTGCTGGAAGTGAATCTGATTTTGCCGTGAGCGGTGAAATGAACCTCGCCGGTAAATTAAAACTCATCAATCCAGTGTCAGCCTGTCTGCGTGACTGTGTTCAGCTCGCTCTTTCCATTAGGCTGATTATAACAGCCTGCCCTCATGAAACGTTGAGCCAAGCATCTTAAAATGTGAATAATGGGCCCCATTCACGGAGACTTGAATTAATTTCAAGAGAAGAGAACTGTTTGATCTGTTTTTTGTCTTTGCTAATAGTTTGACCAGACAAATAATTTGTGATGCTGCTGGCTGAGTTTTATGAGGGGTGGAAGTCACAAAAATTAATTGGAAATCGAGGTGATAAAAATGCACATGCATTGAAAACTACAGGGGAGTGATACATTTTCAGGTGATTTGATTATTTTAAAGCAGATTTGATTTAAAAATAAAAACTGTGGTGATATGATGAAAACAGAGCCATGTTTTATTATTTCCCCCTCCTTACATTCATCATTTGCCACACAAAATTTCCATTTATTACTTAAGGAAAGTGGCCTCAAGGGTGGAAGTAACAAAAATCATTGAAAAAAATGGAAGTGATAAAATGTTTGAGTAGATAATAATAGAGTGCTAAATTGTCTAATTGATTTGATAAACCTGATTGACATTTCATTTAAAGGTTCTGACAATCAACTGGGCTGTGTTACTGTCTGCTGTCTGTCGTTCATCATTAACACCCAACTGACATTTATGGTTTACAGCAAGTCATGATGTTACTTCCGATTGAAATGTCAATCAACAACCACGCCGACTGACTGACTGATCGAGCGTTCGACTGGTGGTGGAAAATCACGAGCGGGCCAGTGAGCCAATAAGGGTAAAGCATGATCTCGCTCCTGAGGTACCAGGTCTGTGAGCCAATGAGGTTTGAGCATGAGGGTTTTTTTCCATTTTGGGTGGAAGTAACAATAACATGACTTGCAGTAACACAGCCCAGGTGATTATCAGAACCTTCAAATAAAATGTCAATCAAGTTGATTAAATCGGTTGACAATTTATCACTCTATTATTCAATTCACACACATTTACATTACTTCCATTTTTTTTCAATGATTTTGTTACTTCCACCCTTGAAGCCACTTTCCTTAAATGATAAATGACAATTTTGTTGTGAATGATGAATGAAATAAGGGGAAAATAATAAATCATGTCTCGGTTTACATCAAATCACCACAGTTTCAATCAAATCTGCGATAAAATATATCCCCTTTTTATTATTTCACAAACATTTTTACATCTCTAGTTTGCAATTCACATGCAGTTTTATGACCGCGGTGTGAAATCCAAAAATCCCAGAGTTTGGCTTCCAATAAACAGTGCTGACGGCCTGCAGGGTGGTCTGTCATCGCACCCGTCAGCTCCAGTTACTACCGTTTGGTCGTGGGGTGAAACCTGTGTGTCTGTGTTTGGGTGAGAGCAAAAATCTGCATGCATGCACTGGAAAGAGTGTGTCTCAGGAGAGTCCAGTGAGAGCCGTTGAGGCTGAGCTGGTGTCATTTAGCGTTTAAGCCTTCATGCTCTGCCAAAGGCTGAGAGTAATGAGGCTGTTTGGTTTCACAGATGTACAGACTTGAAGAGTTTGTATCATAGATATAGTGAGAGAAATCCAGATAGAGCGTCAGAGGCGTGGCCCCGTTCATTCCTATGAAAGTTGCTCAGTGGCGCATGAAGCAAAAAACGATGGACTTCCCGGGTCTAAAATTACCCGGATCTTCCACATTGTGGGGCCCACAGAGCATGCACACTAGTGACTTCTGCCGGCTAACTTCCGGTTTAGCGCTATGCTAACTTGAATGGGAATTAAATAATTTAATTGTGTGGCTCTTCTACATTTTACAAATGTAATCAGACCCAATGGATCAAATTCTGATATCAAAACAAGTCACTTCACGGGGGTTGTGACGCTCAAAAAATTTTATACACAGTTTTACAGCTGCACCTTTCACAATGTAAGCTTATGGGAAAAAGTCTTTTCGGGCCTCTGTGCATCAAGTGACGTTGTAATTCCACAGTTTAACCACTATGTCGAATCGGCTTCACAGCCTGGCGCTCTTTCTGGGGGCTTGGTGTGTATCATCCAGGTGTGTGTGTGTTTGTGTATTCACCTTCTTGCTCTCCTCTATTTTGCGGAGTCTCTCTTTTTCCTGTTGCTCCCTCTCCAGTCGCCAGCGGACCTGGAACACACACATAGTTCATTCAGATGTAGTGTTTTCTTTTTGTTTTAATTTTCCTCATCTCTTACCCTCTCCTCCTTTTTGTCTCTCCAGTCAACCTCCGAAGCTCCTGCTGCTTCTTCTGTCGCCTTCTCTGACATTCCCAGAAACACATAGTCCTCCTCTTTACACAGACCTCTCATTGACTAGAACCAGAAAAACTGTCGGTCATCAAATGTGAAACTTGTTTACGTCATCCTGGATGCAAATTGCAGTGAGGCCCCCTGGCAACTTTTAACATTTACAGCATTAAATCAAATTAGATAAAATTAGGCTTTTTTTTGACACTGATGAACTTTAATGTAAAAAAACAAACCAGATCTCTACAAAATAGTCTAAATTAATTACAAATATAAAATACATGTTTACATAAGTATTTTCCCCTTTAAAAGGAAATACCTAAATCACTACTGCTGCAGCCACTTGGTTTTGAATCCTCATATACTTTAAATGCCAACATTACAGTGTCTCACGTTTTCTTACATTTCTGTGTTGAAATCTTTACTACTTTTTTACATTTCGTTTTTACATTATAGTAATTTCACTTTTCCGCTTTTATCCAAAATGACTTACAAAAAGCGCATTAAAAAGAGAAATATTCCTACCAAACACAACAAAGTGGGATCAAACAATTATAATATAAAGCCTCCATACTTTTTTCTAGAAGTCTAGAAAGAGGCAAACTGTACCTTCAAAAGTGTGCTACATACAAAAGGAAACGGTACATATATCTAAGGCCCCCCTTCTGCATGTCCAGAAATCATGTGGGAGACTGATGTTAGCTAGAAGAAGAGCTTGAGGATGAAGTAAGGGGAACAAAAGCAGTGTCCAGATTTGCAAAGGTGATTGGGACAAGTATTTTTATTTTTAAAATTTATTTTAAATTAAGTTAGATCACTTAAATATCAGAAAACATGAAAATGTCCAAGCGAATAGGTTTTGTAGATGGTTACAATATATGAAAAGGTGGCCTGAATATAAAACTATCAAACGGAGAGAGTGCATGCAATTGGGTGGAAATGCAGATGGGGTGAAACTCAGGAAGAAAAGAAAAAGCTGATGAGCATGCTCTGTGTCAATGTCAGTGCCCCCATCCGCAGGGCACAAAGGAATCAATGAAAAGTTTCATGAGTCTGCAGTCACCAGATCTCAAAATACAGATGTGGAACAAATCCACTGTGGAAATGTAAGTTGTTTACTTGTTGTTAACTGCTGTTCTGGTTTTGGCTATTCTCGGAAAATAAAGGGCTTAGTTCCACTGAATATTCAAAGAAGAATCCTCTGCCGGGTTGATGTAAATGAACGCATGAAGGAGCCTGCGAAATCTCGTGAGCACGTTTCTTTCCCCTGCGTGCTGTTGTCTTTACAGTCAAGTTTCTGCCTTGGTTCCAACACTTTATAACATACCTTTGACATGGGAATCCCTTGAAACCTTTTCACATGAGTCATCTTAATGCAGGAGGGGTCTGCTGCTCACGAGACACAGATATTCACCGTTTAGTTACAAAAGTCTCTCTGATAAAGTCTCTGATTTTGAGGGTTTTACATGACATATTCTACTACAACTGTATTTCAATGAGGAAATTGACATTTATATTTGCTTTGTGACATATTATTTTATTTAAATCAAATATTGATATCAAATATGTAGTATTTGGGAGAAAATAAGCTCTAACGCGGTTGAACTAATCAAAAAAATTGCACAATTAAAAGTCAGTCAAGTACTCACCTGAAGGTCAACAGTGAGCTGTACGCTGGTCAGTCCCTGCTGCTTCTCTCTGATAGTTTCATCTCTGTTTAATTTCTCTTAACCACAGGTGCCTCCTTCTCGGACTGAGTGTCCCAACAGAACGTTTCCGATCAGAACTGGTTCTTATACAGTGACTTCATGCTAGTTATTTCCACAGTACAGTGACAGAAGTGTCACGGCCCCGCTAATAAAGAGTCAAGAAGCCAGAAGAGGATAATGGATGGTTCTGCAGATTTTTTTTGAAGAGCGAGTGAGTTCTCCGCTGAAACAAGTATCCGGTACAGATAATGTACTTTTTATGAGCAGAATCTGAGTAATATTGATCTGAAGCTCAATTCTGAGGCAGTTCTGTAAATAGTTTTGCAACGTCTCATCAACCCATATCAATTTCAGGCTTAAATTAACAACTTTCATTTAGCCACACTCGCACTAAACCCAGTTTAGGTACTGCTTGCTCACCCTTGCCACTCCCCATATGGATACAGATAATTTAGTTGGTTGAATAGATAATCAAATAATTGTATACTCGCTCATCCCTACTGTCTGGGTTTTAGTGTTGTGTTGACTTTCCGAACAGGTCAAAAGATACTTTGATCAATTTGCAAAATACGCTTATTAGCTTTCTTCCTTTCTCAATATGAAGCTACAGCGAGAAGCCAGTTAGCTTAGCTTAGCGAAAAGACTGGAAACAGCGGGGACTGCCACTATGTGTCAATGTGAGTCGTGCATGTGTGAGCGTGTCCGCCATCTTGGACATCTTGCTACAGCAACACCACTTAATCCACACGCAGAAATTCAATTTATCTGTTAAGTTTTGCTGTTTATGATGATTATTTCAGATGACAGTGCGTCATTACATGTTGGAGCATTTTCTTTTTCAATTCAATTCAAAGGGCCTTTATTGGCATTTTTTACAGCACACTAATAAACATGCTGTGTTTTGTTTGTTAAATACGAACAAAAACTGAAGTGTAAAAAAATTTAATTTTATGGGTTTTTGTGGTTTTCTGACTCCCAAAAGACTCCACAAGGTCACTGCTGTCAGTTTGAATACGTGTTTAAACACGATACAACACGTTGTCGTGAGCTTAGAGGTGCTGGTTGGCAGATTTTGTCAACTCAGAGGAGCCACATAAGCTGCATCCCTGTGTTTAGTGTAAAGACATTGGAGTGGTATCAGTTTTCTCATCTAACTCTCAGAGCTGATATATATTTAAGTTTTGTTTTAAAGCCTTCATTTTGGCTATTTTATTTGGTTTTTGTATTTTAATCGCATGTGAGCACAGCTCCCTGTGCAGTATTGCATTAATCCTTGTTAGCATTGAAAACATGCAGCTTCAGTTTTATTTACAGCCGGCCTTCTGCTCCTGCATTTCCCCTCTGGAATCAATGTAGTTCATTAAGTCATCTTAATGAGTCGCTCTTTCAGCAGGATACTAATAAGGAGTCTGACAGCCACACCAGCTGCTGGTGTGATGGATGTACAGTAGCTATTCAGAGTTTTTCCAGTGAACTCACTCTGTCATAGTGTTGACACATTTATGAAAAACAGGTCTGGGAGCTGTAACAGCGCTGCTCGAGGCCAAGGCAAAGTGGACCTTCTGACTGTTGACAGTTTACCTTGTTTACAGTGTCTGACTCTAAACAGTATCGCAACACATTCATGACGACAAGCAGACCCAGTCGATTTGACTGTTTAAACAATATAAACTGTACTGAAGGATTGTACTGTAGATAATACATTAAGATTTTATTTGACAAAATAAAAAATGTAAAAATGGCAGATACTATGCATGGAATTAATCATGATACGATGTGATCAAGTTGATATTTGAATTTAATGGAACTAGATGGCGCTTCACTTGTGGTGCTCAAAGCGCCAAAAAAAGGGTTAAATGCACACATTACAGATTTATTTTGTGCTTATATTTCCTGTGGAGTGAAAAACTGTTCATGTTTTTCAGAAATGAAACATAAAAAATACTGTAAAAATTTGCCTAAATGTTCCAGGAGAGGTTAACGACCTGCGGTGGAGTGTGAATGAGAAAGCACAGTAGGATAAAGTATGACTGTAAATTGATCAAAGTGGTGTGTGTGCAAAGGATCAAAGGTAATTGCATTTTATGTACAGTATTTGTTCTTTATGAGGTGCAAGATTTGCATCCCCCTGCTATAGAATAATGTCTGTTGACCTGACTGTAGCTATGATTTAGTCTTTATAGGTTGTTAAGCCAAACTCATAATGACAAAACAGAATTCTAGTGGGCCTGGAAACCCTGTGAATAATGTCCTCTGGAGTGCTTGTGTCTGTGTGTATGTATAAGTCATACATGCAAGATGCCTAATTAAAAGCCATACTACAAGATTCAAATCACAGCCCAAGCCTTTGGTTAGAAAATCAAAGATGTGATGATGTGGTAGTGCTTTAACAGTAAACACGCCTGATTATCTGATGATTGAGTTCATTAAATCTGCAAACATTTCTTAAATCATTCCAACTGCATTTAGTTTGATCTGAACATCAGGATGCAATAAGCAGGAAATCACAAATGTTAAACTACATCTGAGAAGGTAGTTGGAATCAAAACTAACTTGAAGTCTAAAACCACAAAGAGCACTTGTGCCGTCCACATGTTCTCAAAAACACAGACAGGAACACACACTCTCATACATCAATTTACTATCTGGCATCACTAGCGCCCTCAAAATGAGCTACAAGCTGTGATCTTTGACCCCAAGATCCCTGACGCCCTCGCATCACTCATCAGCCCGCTCATAACAGGAAACAGTCCGGCCTTTAAATGCTTCTCCACACGAAATACATGAAATAACCCTTTAACAAACCATAGACATTTTTTATATATGTATTTTAAAATTGGTGTGATTTAATAGTGAGTGATACATTTACAGTTATTAATGAGCATGTTTGTGTTCCCTTGTGTTCTGGACTCATCTTGTCATATAGCACAGAATATGGTGGTGCTCCATACATGGTCTTTGTATTCAGTCACTGTCATTATACCCCTGTATTCATGCCACTTAATAACATTGCTTTTCACATGGTCTTAGAGACTGACCAGACCAGTGATTCCTCTGTTTTGGCTTTGTCTCTAAACTTCTGCAGCAACGCACTGGGAGACGCTCTTGTCATTACTGTCACAGTTATAAGATTGGTTTTGTATTGTGGAAGGGAAATGACTTTAGGTTCAAGTCCGATCCTCAAAGTCTTGGCTTGAGTGCTAGTTTCCATCCATCTTTAAGTGAGGTAGCCCAGACGTCCCCTTACTCTGTGACATCCTCCAGCTTCTCCTGGAGGAACCCAAAGCGCGTCAGTAAACTGCTGTCTTTTACCCCAAGGTTTGATGTGGATATGACTGGAATGATTTCAACCACAGATGGTCTTCCTCAGGTAAATAAGTGAATGCACACCTGTATTTATTTGTGATGAAATGACAAGTCATCATCTCCTGATTAAAAAACAGCCACATATACAGCAGGACAATATTCCCTGTCTTTCTTGCTAAGTGTGATCACAAAAAACTCCAATAATATTATACTCTATTAACACAAGTAAATATTTTTTTTGTTGCATTGTTTGCTTTTGTCTCCTATATTATGTTATGATTTGGCAAATGAATTAGCAAATTGTGTGCATGTACATAATAGACCATGTCTTAATGTCAAAACTTAGCCCAGTATGTCTTTTTTCTCATCAGTATACACCAAAGAGCGTGACTAGTGAAATTAATATTTCATTTATTTACATTATGACAGAAAGAAAAAAAGTGGGAGGAGTTGAAACATAATAAACTGTGTGTCTATGTTATAAATCTTATTAGTATTAACACAACAGACACACTTTCTGCTCTCTGTCGGCTTAATGTAAGCACGGTTCTCTGACGTCTTGCTGACTTCACAACCTGAGCCCTAGGCACTGTCAATTCATCTCTAAATATGAGCTGCTAGTGCTATTTGAAAGCCATACTCCTGTAACTCTAGCCACTATGCTGCTTGGAACAGAGTCATGTGGAGGCTTGGCTGCAGTCAGCTGACCACCTGCCTCTTAATGGAATGTGGATGAATGCATAAAATTATAAATATAAGTAGCGCGATGAATGTATCCAAATGTAACGGAGTATAGGTAATGATTTTTCGGTAAAAAGCTACTCAAGTAAAAATGTGCTGCATTAAAGCTACTCCAAAAAGTACCGAGAGCCATCATTGGCCTGCAGGCTCCACTTTGACTGTTCTTTGGACAGTGCAAGACGTGCTGATGTAGACAGCTGCAGACAAACTTTGACAGCTGGGTCACAGATCAGACATAGAGTCCTGTAAAGCCCCACTAAGCGCAGAGGTCGAGTGAAGTGACACAAGAACAGAGTGCATCACTGCTGTGGCACGATGCCTGCGTGACCTCATCCCTTTTAATTCCAAAGATATCACTTGTTGCCCAAAATCAGATGTGAGCTGGCTGCTGTGTGGTGACCTGGAGTGACTCTGTGAAAGCTCTTGTCATGAAGGATTCCTAACACGCCTTTTGTCTTTAATGCCTGATCCCTCGGCCACTAAGTCGTGCAGAGCAAGAGGCTTAACTCCTCCTCAGCACCCATTGTCCAGCACGGTTCTAGGGCCCTGGAGACTCAACTCCAAACATGGGACACTCATTCTAGAGCAAGTGCACATATGTGTTTGAGTGTGTAAGCCCAAACATGGGGAATGTGAGGTATGGAACTTCCTTCTTTGTCTCTCTTGGGTCAGTTGTGTGTAATAGTATCTGGATGGTATTGTACAGTATGTATGCTGTATGCACAAAGCTGTGTTGAACATCATCCAAATCCCTGCAGAAAAGCTGGGTGAGTGTGTATGTGTGTGTGTGTGTGTGTGTGTGTGATTCAGCGAGTGATTCAGTTATGACTACACAAACTAAAATATTCCAACATTAATCTTCAAACTATGAGGTGGAACACAAGACTGAACCCATCTGGACAATATGCCTGCCAGTTAAATAGTTTTGGGATGGCACATTTGGCACAGTTTTAGGAGACAAGTCAATTTCAAGTCAGACTCAGAGTACAACATCCTCTGTCCAGACCCTCGATTTGAGTGAGGAAATTATACCCACAAAAACCTTTTAACAGGGAAAAAATATACCACTGAATACTTCTGGAAACAACTTCCACACAGTTTAGGTAAACAGAATGTTTTTGTGGTCCTTACAGAATTGAGAAATTACATTTGAATAAAACAGTCTGGAGCCGTGCTGGCTGCTCTGTGAGGCTGCGCTTACACACACCAGTGCTTAGAAAGAGACGTTTAGGAAGATCTGACAAAGGTCCCCAACCAAACTTGAACCAGGGCTGTTGCCGTTCATGGGTAGCACCTTAACCCGTAGACCACCAGGGCTATGGGTCTATGGGTCCTTGTATAATCATGCTCAAGTTTGCTAATTAGCACTAAAAACTAAGAACAGCTGATGATACCGTCTGATGATATTTTTTTTACCTGATGAGGGTCCTAATTGATTGCTCATTTTATGAAAAATGTCGAAATATTAACTCAAACCTACAAATGTCAACTTGATGGCGCTTCTTTTTTAAAGAACATTTTAAAGGATCACCAAAGTCATTGTCTGGGAAGCATTCAAACTTTGACCAAATGGTAGCACATCATGAAAAGTTAGGAGGTCACCAAAGTCAGTAGGATTTATCCTCATCCTGGATATCTGTACCAAATTTCATGGCAGACCATTTAGTAGCTGTTGAGACATTTCATTCAAAACCAAACTTGTCAACTTAATGGTGACATTAAAGTCTCTAAGGTCATTCAGCTCTGTCGCAACAATAAAATGTTGGCACTGTATATTTCTGCAAACCAAGGATATGCTAGTTTTGTAAGATTCGTACATACAGTATCACATCAACATTTCTACACTAAGTATGATAATTACACATTTCATGTTACATGTATATGACCTAATTTCAGTGCCGTCACCCCTTGGCGTTACAGCTGCAAAGCAAGAGACCACTGTTTCAGACCACTTTAACCAATCAACATTTTAGCAACCACTGGCACATTTTGTAGTTGTTTTTGTGGCAATAAAAGTAGATATTTTCAATTAAAGGTCAGGGGATTTTCCAGCCATGTGTGGAGACTAAAGCTTACATTTTGAACAACACCCCAGGAGAGTTTCCAGTTGTTTTGTGGCATCAAAAGCAGATATTTTGAAGAACAAACTGGGAGAGTGTCCAGCATTGTTTGTGGTGACGAAAGCAGAAATTTTTGATTATACATTGACAAGGCAAGACGTGGTCTTTTCCTAACTCTAACCAAGTGTGTTTTTTTGGCCCAAATCTAACCAGATCTTAAACACAGAGTTGTCACATCAGAAAAATTGAAACACAAAGAAATGTAAAGTTTCAACATAATCCCAGAAATGTACAGTACATTGATTCTGGAGATTGGATGAGTCATTAGGGATTCATCCTCTGGGGACCATGGATCTGTGCACAAATTTGATGCTAATCCATCTGATAGTTGGAGATATTTCAGACTCGACCAATGTAGCAGACTGTCAGATCGACCAACCAGTATAGCCATCGGGGCCGGTTTTGGCCTCCTTTATTAGGGTGGGCTGCTAGAGGTAATAGTTGGGCAACTTGGGCGGTAGGTAGTACACAGGTTAAAGAGGTGGACTAGTAGCCCGAGGATTGCCAATTTGAATCACTGGCACAAAAATCTGGCAAAATGGCAGCTGGCAACCGGAGAGCTGTCAGAATCCAGATCA
>JBBPCS010004514.1:0-11259 GCA_037974645.1 Hollardia meadi | reverse complement strand
CCCCCCCCCCCCCCCCCCCCCCCCCCCCCCCCCCCCCCCCCCCCCCCCCCCCCCCCCCCCCCCCCCCCCCCCCGACTTATGGGAAACTACCCTCAGGGTCGCTCAGTGTGTGGGTGTGCATATGGTGTGTGTTTGGGTGGGGGTCAGTGCTAATCTCCAATGCATGCGCATATTTGAGATTGATCGCATGTTTTTGTGAAGCTAAAAGAACATTGTGAACAGTGTGTGCCTGCAGCCCACTTATAACCCTGATCTCAAGTGCAGAGTTTACAGCATTTATCTCAAGGGCACGCTATTGTTGTGATTGTGCTGTCTTTATATAGAGTACAGAATGCTATGTTTCCATAAAAAGCCATGGGTGCTGGGCGTGTCCCAGCTGTGTGTGCACATGAAGTGATACGGGCCAAAGTTTTGTTTCTTGTTTAAATAATCTGTGAGAAAGCTCGGTGTAGAGGAGGCATTGTGTTTGTAAATGGAGTTAGACTTCTGGATGACTTTCACAGTTTGGCTCGATTTGGTTTCTGAGGATGTAATCACCGTCACCGTATGCACAGTGTTGCTGCTGTTGTACAGACATGGATCTGAAATGGATGTTCTATAAATGCTGCGAGATTAGCTTGGCATGGAACTGACACAGAGGATTGACACGGTGCGACTGTGTGTCAGACTAGTCTAGTGAATTTATCTGCATTCAGTCTTCGACTTGTTTTGCTTGTGTATTGTCACTGCTCTCCCATCTACCTCTGTGTTTGACTGTGTGGGCTGCATGTAAAGCTGTGTGTGTATGTAGAGTGTGTCTCAATGTGACTGTGTGTTTGACAGGCTGTCGTGCTTTCAAGGAGCTCTGCTATGACTCAGTGTCTGGCCCAGGTTTACCTGATCTGGAACCTGTTCTTGTTGCGCACAGGTGCTGAATTTAGCTAGTTTTTGCAGTCTTCCCATTATTATGCTAGTTGGCAGGAAAGGTTCTTTTTTTGCATATGAAACAAACGCAAAATCATTGTGTGATCTTGGGAATTCCATCTACACTTCACTACCAAAATCTAACCAAATGATCCTTCAATCAATGGATCAATCCATCAAATTTAAGCCTGAACTATTTTCACATTAAATAAACACAATGACCCCATTGCAAATAGTTGTTTCATGTCAGGCAGAGAAACCTTATGAACAAGCAGTGTGTGATTTGGGTGGCTGCTGATGCACCTGGTCCCATGCTGATGATGCAATCTCCTGTTCCTCTCTTATTACATTATATTTCCCATCAGGCACAAGTTACCAGCTCAGTCACAACAGTGTGTGTGTGAGAGTGTGTGTGTGTTTGTTTAGGTGTGTAACTGAATGTTTTGGCTTTATGTATTATCAGCCTACGTCTGTTTGTTCTCTATGCAGTCACAGCCTCTCTGGCTTCAGTTTAATGTAATCAGATGTCGAGTCCACTCAGCTTCAGATCTAACTCAGAGAATTACAGCTATACAGCGTGAAATAGTGCAGATGATCTGTAACAACATCAGACTTGACTGGGGAGGAAGTCAGGAAGAGGAAGATATTGAAGAAAAATGGGGTTTTTAACAGCTCAAAGTTGATGAATGAAAGTTGAAACCAATGAAAAGTTTTGTCCCAAAAGGAGATGACGAGTATTTAATAATGCACACTTTCTCTAAGAAAATAATTTAAAAATCACTGTAATGATTACTTGAATGAACACTTTGCTACCACGGAAACACTGGGGGGATTTTTATGACTATTTGGTAATTTAACTCTCCAGTTTTTGTTAATATTTCTATAAGGTGACATGCACTTGTTGTGCTATGAAATCCCCTTTATTCAACCATGCTTTCTCTCCTCAAATGACTGTCATTCTATCCCTCCCTCTCCTCCCCATCTTCTCCTCCATGCTTGGATGGTTCTGCTGCTGAGATAAGGAGCTGAGAGGTAAATGCTGTGGCTCTCTGTGAGGGGAGCTGCCTCTGCCAACATGGCTACACAAACAGTGTGTGTGAAGTTGTCTGGGGAATATAAACCTAGATATCAGATAAGAATGTGCCAGGGCCGACACTGGAACTGTGGGCTTGGAGTCCGTTGACGGTTAAACAAACACCAGAAATTTCCATACTGTTAGAAATTCATTAAAAAAGAGATTGTATGAAAATATGGAGGGGACAGTTAGACACGCTGAGTTTAGAAAAACAAAGAGGCAGACACAAAAAGAGTTATGACAGGGCGGTTGGGTGGAGGAAGCTATTGTTTGCTACGGGGAGCACCTTTTAGCGCTACATGGGGCTTTGGTACAAGGATAAAAGAGCTGTGCTGGCAGGCAGACACAAGCAGAAGGTCTTTGGATTAATATGAAGCAAATTTTAAGGCACATTGTACATCCGTGTGCCCCACAAACGGACAGACAGATGGACTAGCTTTGCAGGCTGTTTGATGAATTGGGACGGGGGGGAACGCACAGTACAGACAGACTGACCGACGGCAGCTTATACACAGATTTACAGGCAGAAATTTTACATGTCATTCATAACTCATTAACATTTGTTGTTGTTGCCTGCAGACACGAGCTTTAAAGGGTTATCAAAAAAATTAAGTACAATAAAAACACATTGCACACAAAGCTGGGCTTATATTTGACATACAGTGACAGGTTTTTTATTCTGCATGGCCACGTGGATGGAATGAGATTTGTATGCAGGCCAAACAGATTTGGACTTCATAACCATTTTTTTTATTCATTTTACGAGAAGTATACTTCTTTTGTCAGTTCATTGTCTTATTTTTGGTTTTAAAATCAGTTTTGGAATCGACTTGGACGCTGTAAGACCTACTCTGTCTTTGGGTTTCTGAAATCTGCACATAGTTCATTTTTGTTCCAAATCATTTTTAAAACAAGGTGGAATAGTAGGAAGAAAAAAAAGGGCCGGGTGAGGCATTGAAAGACAGATGTTGAAAGCAAAGAGGGAGACAAACAGGGAAGGAGAGAACCAGGTGCATCAGGTCCGCGGCTCATACGTTTGTACTTTGATTGATGTGATAATTCTGGTAGCCTACTGAACAACCGCCTCCGGGATAAACCTACGAAAGATGGAAAAAAGAGAAGGGGGTGGGGGTGACGTGCTCAGGGACACAGAAAAGCATGAAAGCAAACGCAGGAACACATTGATCTATCACTGGGATTGAACATCGATGTGCTGAAAATGTAAAAGTCAATCAAATATTTGAAGTATTTTTCAATGATTTTGCACATTTTGTTGGCTCTTGTGCCTGCGTCTGCATTACTCTCCCTCTCTCACAGTGATATCAGCAAGACAACAAAGCTGTTAAAAATGTAAGAGCAGCACTGGTCCTCTGTCAGATATGAACATGTTTCAAAAAACCCTCAAATCCCCCGAAAAGAATCCATGTGTTGGGCTCAGACACAGAGACTCATCTCTACGAGGGCGGCTGCTTCAAAACAAAAACGGCATGAAAAAGCACCTGGGGCAAAACAGAGTGGTGCACCTGTGGAGTGGGGCTGTGTGCACAACCATGCCACTCCTGAGCCTTGGTTGAAAAGTTGGAAATATTTTATGTTTATTGCATGTCTAAAAAAAAACTCGCAGCGCAAAGAGAACCAGACGATAGAAAATCAATTGTTTTGCTGGCGACGGGACGAGTTTCTAGCGACCGCTCTTCCTCTCTCTTTGTCTGTTTTACAGGCAGCTGATTAGCAGCATAGTGAATGCATGAATGAAGGGAATGTGAAGTGAAGGAGAGGAAAAAGAGCATAGTGAAGTTAAAGCCAACACGCTTTGAATGCAGACATTTGCATGAGATTTGTATCTGTTGATGTTCTAAAAACGACGTTGGTTTCAAATGGGATTTATTTACCCGTTAACCCCTTCATCCCTGTGTCGGAGAGATTAATCAATCCGTGGCTTAAAGCAAACCCTTTTCTCCCCATCGAGTTTAGTTTGGAAACAGATTTCTACCCTTTCCTTCCTCCCCTCATTCCTCATTCCAGTAAAAGAGAAAGGAGGATGTGAGGAAGGATGAGGGTTGAAAGCCAGGAAGAGGGTGAGAAACGAGGGCAGAGGCAGGAATAGAGGGAGAGGGGTGAGGGAGGAGGCATGGGGGTAAAAGGAAAAGCATGCGATAGCAGCGCTGTTACTGCCTTCCATATTGCGCCAGGAGAAACACTTACAGTACAGGATACTCAGGCTGTTCATTTGTTCCCTCTGGTCTCCCATCCAGTTTTTATAGAGGATAACTGTTCCCATCATTCTCTGCTTTTAATGGCATCGCATTATTTCAGTCCAACTGTGGCTTTAGAGGCAACATGTTAAAGATGCAGGAAGGTTTGTTTGATTTGTGTTTGACAGTAGCAGTTAATGGAAAGCTGCCATGTTTCTAGATGCTGTCATTATGAATTCTCTGTTTTTATGTTGGGAGCTACACGTTGCTCATCTGTCCAGATTAAGAAACTGATTGTCTCGCCATCAACACAGCTATTCCTTGTTCCATGTTAATGTACAGTGTACAAACCCTCACAAGGTCAGTTACCAGATTTAAAAGAGCTTTGTTGTGTAACGTTGGCTCCCAAAGTGAGGTTTGAGCCCAGTAATCAATAGGTTCATGAGTTTCATCTGCATTCCTTCACACGTTTTGATTTGCTTCTAGTGAGTTGGAAAGATTTGGTTATTCAACGTCAGAGATTTCTGTATTTTTGTTTGATTTGTGCTCCTCCCCCCTGATTTTGATGGGCATGATTGGAAAAACCAATCATAATTTAGCAAAATCTGAAAGAAAGTGTGATCAAACCACACTCACACAGTCCTGATGATGCAAATTACTTTTGAACGTGGAAAATATTTGGGAATACTTTTATCTTCCCTGGAATTTCTGTTTCTGTTTGACGAGACGCACCAATGCAGTATTGAGCCGGAATCACGTCCTCACGTCCGTTGCCAGAGTTTTTATCGCATGTCCACACTGAACTGCCAGCGCGGTCCAGATGGAGAGACGGAGTGGGACGAAGCTGTGGTCTGGTCGGGGGAGCGAAAAGGAAGAGACGAGGTGGAGAGATGAGTGATCAGGAGGAGGAGGAGGAGGGATGACAAGTATGGTGGTGATGAAGTTTAGTCAGCTCAGTTAAGAGAGTGTGTGCGTGTGTGTTGCTGTGTGCTGGCTGAGGTAGGGAAGAATGACAAGTATGTGGGACATTTTCCAGAGCTCTGGTTTAGTGGAGTCAAACACTCAGAGCTGGTGAGGGGAGAGAAAGAGCAGAGAGGGCAGCTGAAAGAGAAACGGAGAGAGAGAGAGAGAAATCACAAGGAGAGTGATAGAAGAAGAAGAGGAGGAGGGAGAACAGACAGAAATGTAAGCACACACAACCTGTAACACGTTTATACACACCCTCAGTGTGTGTTTAGATGATGAATGAGTGTACTTTCCCTGTTTTTTCCTTTTCTGTTCCCCTCTATCTCTGGCACACACACACACACACACACACACACACACACACACACACACACACACACACACACACACACACACACACACACCAGGATAAAGCGTGGGGCGGAGCAGGTCATGGCTGCAGTCATTGTTGTTCTGGCCCACAGACTTCCTGTTCCAAGCAGCTATGACGCCGATCACCACAACACAGCTGCATCCAAAGTGGACAGGAACACGCACGCACGCACGCACACACGCACACACACACACGCACGCACGCACGCACACACACACACTCATGCTCATTCATATTTAATCATGCAAAGAGAGAATACCTGTGTAACACTTTGTGACACACATAATTACGCACATAAATTCATACTTGTGCACCATGCTAACTCGAGTGCGCGCACACACACACACACAAACAGACACACACACACACACACAAAGCCTTGGCATGGAGAACCCGTAGTTTGATGCCATATTTAAACCAGATGAGCAGAACCCTGTAAACCCTGATTATGAGCCACTGCAGAGCTTCAGAAACACGTTCCAGCCGATACACCTACTCATTTTTTTCTTGCATGCAGGTCTGTAAATATACTCGACACTTCATAAATCCAAATGTGAGGCCTGAAAGCTTTTAAACACACACATTAAAATAAAAATTTCTTGTTTGGCTTTAATATATCCCCTTTCATTTGATAGCATATAAGAATCATCAGGCATTTACATACATAAATAATGTTGGCATAGAAAGACAGATGTTGGTACAACTATCAGATTTGTAATTAAGGACATAATAATGGGTGAAAATTAATAAGGTTGCAGTTAAAAATGATTCAATCACACAAATATCTTTTTGGTTTTATGGTGAAAATGAGGGGAGCAACCATTACTTGTTCTGGTGTTTTCATCTCAGTTGTATTTGGTATGTTAGTGTGCCGTGCTCTGTGATTATTTGATTATTGGACACCCACGACTGCAGCTTCTTCCAGACCGTTGTGGTATTTCACTGAAACCCAAAGTTACATTTTCCCTCACTTTACTGCACCCTCTTCAGTATTGTCACACCAGCTCTTTTTCCCTCTGGCATGGATTTACCAAAATCTGTGTGTGTGTGTGTGTGTGTGTGTGTGTGTGTCCTGGATGTGTTCATCTTGTTATTTGTGCGTGCGTGCGTGCGTGCGTGTGTGTGTGTGTGCGTGCGTGCGTGCGTGCGTGCGTGCGTGCGTGTCCATCTCTTTGTGTGGCCATTGGGGTTTGGCTGCCACAGCATTATAAACCACCAGGCTTAATTCTCCCTCTGTGGGCCTGTTCTGAATGTCAGGACTTCTGGAATATTTGGATGACAGCGTCCCACCCGCATTACTGCCACAGACCCCCATATGATGGGATTTTGTCCCAGACAAACCAAATAAAAAGAATTTTCATTGGTGGTGGTTTACAGCGGTCCTTCCGGTCAGAGAATCGGTGAAATACTGTGAATTTGTGAAAGCCGTTTTTTGGGATTTGACAAATTGTTGGATGTAGCAGGATGGTTTACAGGAATTTAGCAGAATGTCTTTAGGTAAGAATAAACGTAGGGAAAACCAAACTGCTTACCGTTTAAGTCAAACAGCATTAACAAACCAGACAGGAACAATGTTTAATAGGTCAAGGATGTGCTCAAAAGTACGAAGAGTCATTGAGAAGTTATTGATCACTAAATCATTTAGTCTGTAATCACAATTACCATGAGCCTCAAGTAATTTCATTAAACTGTTTTTTTGTCCAACCACAATTCATAACACAAATATAATAATGGCATTACAATGGCAGCAATAGTAGCAGATTCCTACATTAAAAATAGCTGTAGATAAATTTTCTACATCTTTAAATCGTCTTTTTAATGGAAATGAAATTAAACCTAATACTCTGAATTTCTTGGGGCTTCCACACGTTCCCCAATGAGACCCTGTTGAACTTTGAAAAAAAAACGCTGCTGTATGTTTGTATTTGAATGTAGCGGCTCAGACTCACTATGACAGTGACAAAGGAGCTGTGTTGGCTGTTGCTCGGGCTTTTTTGGACGGGGAAGTCAGGTCTGGTTGTCTTTAGTGTCGGGTGGCTGCCTCTATTGTCATCACAAGATGGCTCCAGCCTTCCACCGAGTGTGTGTGTGTGTGTGTGTGTGTGTGTGTGTGTGTGTGTGTGTGTATTTGCTGTAAAAGCGTGTGTCAGTATAGGTCTGCTCGTGTGTGAATTTGGGTGTGTGATTAAGTGAAGGTTATGTGTACCCATGCAAGTGTGTTAGTCTACTCTACACTGTGTGTGTGTGTGTGTGTGTGTGTGTGTGTGTGTGTGTGTGTGTGTGTGTGTTGTTGAGTCAGCCTTTTCCAGCCAGCCCCTTACTCGTCTAATCCCCGTAATCCCCCTCTCCCCCTGCTCGTTTTTTCTCTCTCCTCCCTCCACCCTCGCTTCTCTGGTTCCCTTCCCGTCTTTCACTCCTCTCTTATGTCTGCACATCCCTCTGTCTTTCATCTCCTAATATAAAGTCACACACATAATGTAGTAAATTCACTTCGATTTGTAGACATGCAGATTGAAGATTTCCACTGATTTCAATAAACTCATGAAACAAAGTCCTTTTCTTCCGTACGTGTTTTCCTGCCTTTTTCTTCCAATCTTTCATTCATAAATAAATCAGTTGACGATAACCCTGCTCTTCTTCCAGGCCGTGGAGAGAGAGCAGGTGGACAGCATTCAGCCGAAGCTACAGCACGTCAACGCAGTGGGTCAGGGTCTGATCCAGAGCGCCGCCAAACACACCGACACCCAGGCACTGGAGCACGACCTGGAGACCACCAACCTGCGATGGAACTCACTCAACAAGCGGGTACGAGCTACTCTGAAGTCTGTCTGTGTTCATGTTCATATATGACCCTCTCACATTTTTTTTAACTGATATAGACTTATACGTTCACTGTCTCACCTTGTCCTCAGGTGGCCGAGCGGATCGCCCAGCTGCAGGAGGCCCTGTTGCATTGTGGGAAATTCCAGGATGCTCTGGAGCCTCTGCTAAGCTGGCTGAGCGACACGGAGGAGCTGGTGGCCAATCAGAAGCCTCCGTCTGCAGAGTACCGCGTCGTCAAGGCGCAGATCCAAGAACAAAAGGTAGGAGAAGGATGGAGGGGCAGAAAATCAAGTCCTCTTTCACGTCTGAAAACGCGAATAATGAGAAATCTTTGTATTGTTTTCAGAAACTTTATCAAAGCAGAACTAAGAGAAGTCTTTCTTTAGGTCAGCAAGGGGACATTTTGAATGTTTTCAAAATGTCTTTTCTATTTTAGCTTCTGTCACCCACTTCCTCCTTTCTTTTCTTTGAATTATCCTTCTGTCTGTAAATCAAAGTGGATTTAAATTTTTTATTATTAGTATTTAAACATTATTGGAAAGACACAGCTGACTGGCTGAATTGATACATTGTTGATATTCATATGTCCTCAGTGTCCTTCAGCCACAAACAATAGATATTTGAATGACAAGCACACACACACATCACCAACGATCCGTCTGCCTGGCATCCAAACGGCCCCAGTTGACAGTCTGCCAGTCAGGCTGGCATAAAAACACATGTACACACATGCATGGTGGATTTGTATTGTTTTCAGAGACACACACTCTCACACACGCTTCTCACACTGTTTATCCAACACACACTTCCTGCGTTTGTGCACGTAAGAGTGCTGCAGTCTCGGCCGGCGATCAATCACAAGCGTTTACATCTGTGTCGGAGAGTCGCGTCACCGCTTGGCGAACAAAGAGAGAGAGAGTAAAAGTGCATTCCAGAGGCTGAACCGAGCTGGTAGTTCAAAGCAGACGGAGAGAATGTAAACAGGAAGTACATTCATACATACATACAGTTTGCTCTGGATGGACCTTTTACTTTAACTTGAGTCCTTTGATGACACGTTGATAAGTTTTAAAACTGAGCTAATAACTGACCAGTGAAGGTTTGTAATGTTTCTAAAATGTGATTTTAGATAAATGGATATTAAATTCTCCCATGCAATTAACCTATTTCAAGCCTCAAACACATGTGTGGAAACACACCTTCATTTTGCAAACATGGTGGGATTAGCTTTCATGTTTGGAACATGTTGACAGAAAAAAAAAATATTGCTAGCAAATTTGATGAGGCAGTGTACACCTGGTGGCTAGTTTATTAGGGGTGTGTAGCTGAACAAATCTCATGTAACGCATCAGCCTGGCAATAAATCCAACCTTCATGAAGGTTTTAATGTTCAGTTTTTGTTTTTGCAGCTTGATTTAGTCTTTATTGAGGCTGTAGTTTGTGGTGCTGTCAAAATGTATTCTGTTATACTAGCAAAACATATGTGACAAAGCTCAACCTTTCACTTTTATAGCTTACATCAAAAATATTTACATGATTTCTCACATATCGGTTGATAAAAATGTAAATAAAAGGCTCACGTAAATCCCAAATGACTTCATAACATCTAATACCACATTGTATTCTCAGATAAACCAAAAGAAACAAACATTAAAAATATATAGGCGTGCGTTTCCACAGTTTCTGATGGATTGCTGACTAGATTACCCTCTTTAGTTTGTACCAATAAAATCTGCGTTTCTCTTCCTCCAGCTGCTCCAGAGGTTGTTAGATGACCGCCGGCCGACGGTGCAGATGATCCGTGCTGAGGGCGAGAGGATCGCAGCCACAGCGGACACTCTGGACCGAGAGAAGATCCAGACCCAGCTCCAGAGTCTGGCAGAGAGATGGACTGACCTGCTGGACAAGGCCGGGGCCAGGTAAGTCTCCTCCAGAGTCCAGGGGTGGGCTTCAGGGTCTGGTGTTTCATCCAAGCCTCCACCCTGACTGATGTCTCTGACTTCCCTATAGAGTGAGAAAAGAAATGGGAATTTTCCTGCAGGAGTAATATTGCTCTCTTATGCTCATCCTGGCATAAAATTGATCAATTCTGTCTCTTACCCTTTGTAAAGGAGACACAGATAGTGTCACAGAAGGCTGATGTTACTGATTTGTCATGCAGTAAATATGTGGTTCGGTTCGGGGGTGTAATTGGTGGTGATCTGAACAGCATGTTATCTTGTGGTTATTTCCTGTGTTCTCGTTTCATCTCTGTGGAGCACCACTGTAAGAAGGAATAGTGTCATTAATACTGGTTTCTGTGGTCTACAAATAATTCCTCTTCTGTTCGCTTGGGAAAGTAATGATTCTTTGGGGGGGTGTACACACATACAGTACACACATTTAATATCTTTGAATGTGCATGTAAAGAAGAGTCATAATATTTATTGTTTACAACACATTCATGACTTCGTGCTGCAAGGCATGATATGAAAACATCTGTTATGTCTCTGCAGTTTATTACACTTAATGGTGTAAGTCTATGCACACACACACACATGCACACTCACACACACTTTCTCACACATGCTTTCTGTAAAATCGGTTGACACTAACAAACACACAAAAAGAAAGACATGTTTTTTCACATCTTCGCAAAACTTCCCTCTTTGTGTTATGAAATTCTTTAAAATGTAATAATACATAATAAGAAATGTATGAACGTTTAATAAATTGTTCTTTGAAAAAAAGACAACAGCTGTGTGACACAGAATCAGGTTCAAGTTACGCAAAAAAATAAAAAATAAATCTGTTTTTGAAAGCAATAAAATACCAATAAAAGCTCTCCTCCTCCTCCTCCTCTTCATCCCTTGGTCTCTTTGTGGTGGGGGGGGGGGGGGGGGGGGGGGGGGGGGGGGGGGGGGGGGGGGGGGGGGGGGGGGGGG
>JBBPCS010004513.1:0-11259 GCA_037974645.1 Hollardia meadi | reverse complement strand
GCATCCTGGCCAGCTTCTCACCCAGCAAGGAGGGCTGAATGGTATTGAAGGCGCTGGAGAAATCAAAGAAAGTGATTTTTACAGTGTCGGTACCTTCCCCAGTCGCAGGCTGAAGTTAAAGATGTACTGAATGGGCTCCCCCAGCTCGTTGGCGCAGGCCTTCAGCATCCTCAGGCATACCTTGTCTGGGCCGGCTGCCTTCCTAGATCTCAGTGTCCTTAGCTCTCCCCTGACCTGATCCACTTTGATGGTGTGTGGATGGGGGGGAGGGGCTGAGTGTACACCAGTAGGAGTGGGTGCAACGTCACTGGCTGGACCCGTGGAGGTCGACACAGCAGCGGCAGCAGCAACCAGGCAGGAGTGAGCAGCAGCAGCAGTGGTCGTCACGGCTGCAGCAGCAGCCAGGCGGGAGGAGGCAGCAGCGGCTGAAGTGGTGGTCAGCGCAGCACCTGCAGCCAGTCCGGACGGTGTGGCAGTGGTGATGTTGGTCAGAGCTGCAGCCAGACAGGGGGAGCAGCAGCGGTGGAGGTGTTGGTCAGCACAGCAGCAGCAGCCAGTGGTGCAGCATTGCTGGTGTTGGTCAGCACTGAAGCCACACCAGAAGAAGCAGCAGCAGAGATCGTCGGCGCGCTTCAGCCAGACAGGATGGAGCATCAGCGGTGGTGGTCGTCGCCGCTGCAGCAGCCAGACAGGATGGAGCATCAGTGGCGGTGGTCGTCGTCGCAGCAGCAGCCAGGCAAGAGGAAGCAGCAGCGGCAGAGATGGTGGTCGTTGTCATTGCAGCAGCCAGACAGGGGGAAGCAGCAGCGGTGGTTGACACAGCAGTAGCAGCAGCAACAGCAGCAGCCGGGCAGGGAGAGGAGGCAGTGGTGATGGTTGCTGCGTCACTGGCAGCAGCAGGCAGGCAAGAGGTGGTGGGTGCCATAGCAACAGCAGGGACCATGAGAGGGCATGAGGAGGCAGCTGGCGCCATACAGTCAAACCGGTTGTAGAACAGGTTGAGTTTGTTCACCCTCTCTATATTACCACTCAAAGTACTGCCATGTTTTTGCTTGCAGCCTGTGATGGTCTTCATGCCATCCCATACCTCCCTCATATTGTTTTCCTGCAGTTTTTGCTCCACCTTCCTCCTGTAGGCCTCCTTAGCCTCACGTGAGCGAAGCTTTAAATCCCTCTGAATACTCCTCAGTTCCCCCCGGTTCCCCTCCCTGAAGGCATGCTTCTTTTTGTTTAGGAGGTCTTTGATGTCACTGGTAACCCAGGGCTTGTTATTTGCAAAGCAGTGCGCAGTTCTGACAGGCACAACAACATCCATGCAAAAATTCATATAGTCAGTCATGCAATGCGTGATCCCCTCAATGTCCTCACCATATGGTTCCTGCAGAGTCGGTGGACTCGAAGCAGTCCCTGAGAATCTCTTCTGCCTCAGGGGACCATTTCCGGAAGGACCGTGTTGTTGTGGGTTGCCTCTGAACCAGGGGGTTTGTACTGGGGCTGCAGGTAGACCATGTTGTGGTCAGACTTCCCTAAGAGGGGCAGGGGGGTGCCACTGTATGCGTCCCTGGCATTAGCATACATCAGGTCAATTGTCCTGTTTTTCCTGGTGGGACAATCCACATACTGATGGAAAGAGGTGAGCACCGAGTCCAGGGTGGTGTGGTTAAAATCCCCTGATATGCAAATGAAGGCATCCGGGTGTTGTGTCTGTAGCTTCGCAATGTTGGTATGTACTAAGTCTACAGCAATTGCTGCGTCAGCTCGTGGTGGAACATACACACAAACGGCAACGGTGTGGGAAAATTTGTGTGGCACATAATAAGGGCATAATCTCACCGCCAGCAGCTCAATATCCCTACAGCAGATGGTTTCTTTAACTATCACATGCCCAGGGTGACACCATCTGATGTTGATAAACAGCGCGAGTCCACCACCCTTACTTTTGCCGCTTAGCTTAGCGCCCCTGTCTGCTCTCACGATGGTAAATCCGGAGATGCCCACATTATCATCGGGGATGTCGCTGTTTAGCCACGTCTCCGTCAGGCATAGTAGGCTGCACTCCCGGTAAATCCTCTGGTTCCCAACCAGGGCTGCCAGCTCATCGGACTTGTTGGCCAGTGAGTTGACATTCCCCATAACCACTGAGGGAGTAGACGGCTTGTATCTTCTGCGTCTCTCCAGTCGCTTAGCTTTTAGCTGAGCTCCAGCTCTGCATCCTCTGTATCGGCACCTCAGTTCGTCGGGAATGCAGTGCCTTATGCCTGCGCTACCCCTTTTACGGAGTGCAAGCAGCTCTTCCCTCGAGAAGGCTGAAAGACACATGTTTTACACAACAACAAAAAAAGCACTAAACGCCACACGAAACTCCAATCAAACTCCAAAAACAGAACACAAACAGAGCTACTGCTGGCTAGGCTGCCACACACGACGCCATCTTATTTTTTTCCATAATAACTATGAGGATACCTGTGGGATATCACAAGGATCAATTTTAGGACTTTTTAATTTGTACATGCTACCACTCGGCAGTGTCATGAGGAGGCACGGCATCTTCTTCCATAGCTACTGTATGCTGATGGCACTCAGCTCTATGTGGCCGTGCCTCTTGATGACACAGGGCCAATTGACTTGTTAGCTGTATTTTAGACATTAAATGCCTGGATGACACAGAATTATTTACAACTCAACCAGGATGAAACAGAAGTACTGATGATTGGTTCAAAGGCTAAGAGAAAGAAACTGGCCTCCAAAATAAATACACTTCGTCTCAACCCAAGCCAAGCAGCAAGAAATCTCAGAGTGATCTTTGACTCTGATTTTAATTTCAAGGCTCATGTGGGTGGAGTCACAAAAACAGCATTTTATCATTTGAAGAACATCTCTAAAGTGTGTTTCTCTCTCTCTCTCTCTCTGAGCAACTCAGAGAGACTAATGCACACTTTTATAACTTGCAGTCTAGACTATTGTAATGCTCTCCTCTCTGGTCTAACCAAGAACACAATAACTCATCAACAATTAATTCAAAACGTTGCTGCACGGTTGCTAAGACCAATAGAAGAGCACACATTTAGCCTATTTTAAAGTCCCTACACTGGTTACCTGTTAGTTTTGATTTTAAATTACTTTTAATAGTTTATGAGGCACTACATTGGCCTTGCACCAGAATATATCTCAGCATTGCTTTTGGTTTATGAACCATGAACCTCCCTCAGATCCTCTGGTTCTTCTCTTTTAGCTGTTCCTCTAAGCAGGACAAAAACATTTGGTGATGCTGCTTTCAGCCACTTTGCTCCAAGCCGCTGGAACAGCCTCTCAGGGGATCAGAGAGGAGCTGAGAATATTGATATTTTTAAACATAAACAAAATTCAGTCTGGCTTTTGTGTAGTGTTTTATAATTTGATGGTCTCAATATTTATACATATTTTATTTATCTCAACTTTTACTGTTGGTTTTATTCTATTTATTAATTTATTTTATTTATTACTTACATATTGCTTGTGTTATCTTTTATTATCTATCTTTTATTACATTAACCACCCATCTTTTATTCTCTTTTGTTATCTTATTTAATTCTTTTAGTCTTTAAATGGTGTGCTTAATCTCTAAATCCTGTTTGAAAGGTGCTTTATAACTAAAGTTTCATTGATATTCCTGCAAACTACTGACTGTATTTCGAGAAGCCAAGGATAGAGATTGCCACTGCTGCTTTGCTTTACCCATGTTAGCTGACTCACTCAGCTATTAATGCTTTTCTTTTATCTTTACTCTTCTTTCTTTGAGTACGCCTATACTTTGCTTATAGCAATGCTGCTTTTATCATGTTGGTTGGTTCTCATATATTTATCTATTAAGTATTTCTCCTGCATTGAATATACAGTATTCTGTTTGTGTGTGGTTACCAGCATCATTTATCATCATTTAAGAACTACTACTAACTTAAAGGCCTTGTGTGCAACATGTAATTGTATCTGTGTAGTGAGTCGTTGCAGCTATTAGCACAGGGTCGTGTTGTGTAGCAAGTGCCTTCCCCTTTCTTTTATTTTACTCGCATGCATTCACCTTAAGTGTGCCCTCGTGCTTTCCTTATCTCTTTTATTTATTGCAGTGCTTCTGTTTTTCATGTGGAATCAATAGCTTCTTTTGCCTAACAAACCCTTCTTTAGCCATCAGCTGCAGCCCCCCTCAGGTTTAGTAGCAGTTCTTTCAATTTCATAATATTCTCTCCATTCTCTTGTCATTGTGTATGGGTTGTTTTTTTGCCCACTTCATTTGTGTTTTAAACATGTTATTAGTGAAAAGAAGGTGTGAATTATCCAAGATAAATTGTCCTCTGACTTATTATAGCTAACATCTATTTGTGCACTTGCTTATGCAGATGGGAGCCCACTTGTTTTGAGGCTGAGAAATGAAGTGAGAAATTGAGTCTGAACCCAGTGTATTTAATTAATGTGTTCTTATAGGGTGAAAGTCCCAAGATGGCCATGCCAGTAATCAGGCCTCCAACAAGACCTGGTCCAGACTCTTCTTGGTCAATCACAAAAGGAAGAATGAAACACACATTAACACAGAAAATAAAATTAGCATGTTGTCTAATGTCATCTGCTGCAGCTGTACAAGTGTTAATTTTTATATATAATGAAGCTAAAAAAATGGAGACTATAGGCCATGTTTTTTTCACAGCATCTGGAAGGTATCCAAATTGTCCAGGATTATAAATTCAACATAGAATATTTTGAATTAATGTAAAATGATACCCCCCCAAATGTATACCGCATTCCAAACTGTGCCGATGTACATTCAGTCATTATCTAATTGAGGACAGTTGCACTGACTCTGTAATCCATTTCCTTCATGCACTGTTGTGCATGGTGCAATATTTCAATTGTGTGATAAAAATAGGGTCATGATACTTATTCTCTGACACAATCTAGTTACATAAGGAAGTTGAACTGTTATCTGTAATCTAGCTTTCTTTATGTCTCTCAAGCTACATAGCTCTGCATTATAGATCAGGTTGTGATACGACATGAAAAAAAGAGGCGATCTCTGCAAGTGACTCCAAATATGGTAGAACTAGCCATTAAGGAAATATTTCACCCAAAATATATCCTTTTAGCCCCCTAGGCTTGAAAGGTTGATGGAAAGTTGTCACTCGAAATTTCATCATTCACAGAGAACAGCAGCTATGGTCAGCCTAAATTTATGTTGGTTCCAATGGTAATATATTTTCAGGGCAGTTAAAAGAGGATAAAAATGTCCAAAAAACCCCCCATTCCTGCAGCATAATCCACCTCTCTGCTGCTCAGTGTTGCTATGCAATGCTCAGTGTCTGGCCAACAATGAGCAGGCATTTACCAATATATGGTGAACTATAGGTTGTCAGTGCTCCTCAAGCACACGAGCCATTATTTTTATTCCATACTCATTAAAATTTTTCTCTGGTTATGACATAATAAAGTTTATAAAAATATAGATAATTTGCTTATTTTTACTCATCTGTTCATTTGAACTTGAAACATTCCTTTAGAACTATCTGAAGTAATATCAGCAACATCTGCCCATACATTTTGTATTGAATTTAGGCCCATAATATATGAACCACCTTACCAGAGTGTTTTATTGATTTCTCCTCGTCAGACATTTTTAAAGTGCTGATTGTGTCTTGACCATGCAACCATTCTGTCTGGCTGACACTTTGATGTTTCAGCGTTTATGGAGCAAGATACCTAAAGGAGAGCAGAAAGAATATCTTAATAAGTTACACAGTTGATCACTTGAATGAGAAAATGCCAAATTCTTCCAATGAAAAGCTATAAACCTTGTTGACTTTAACTGTGGGGAGTAGTCACCTAAAACTGTAAACAGCAACCACGATTTTTCAGAAAGCTTTGGCATCACCTATGATAGATGTTTCCCAGACTTTTGCTCAGAGGTCTGCAACAATTTTAATCAGAGAGGCTGATTTTAACAGCACAGCATGCAGGTACATGGCTGGATGTCAGCTGTGTCTGAGAAGCTGCACAGCTGATGTGAATGAGTCAAGCCCTCTTAAAAATAACCATGACTGGGAGAACATTACTGAGGCATTATAAGAAGAAATCACTTAAGATTTTTAATCATTAACCACTTGTACACATCCAGATCTTCTAGTGAGCATTGGGCAGGTGTGGCTCAAACACCGGCCTAATGCTGTGCTTGCTAGTATGGAAAGCTTGTGAGGTCATTATTTGTCTCCCTTTTCTTGCCATTTGATGCTTTATAAGTCTTTTAATATAGTCTTACAACACCAGCTGCGAAAAGCGTTTATGAACGCCACTACGCACCTGCCTCCGACTGCTGTTTATTCCTAATGTAGATATAGTGTTTATAGTGTGTCTGTTTATGCAGTTGAAATGTAAGGAAATTAGGGATGAGCAAGTACATAACTGTCTCTGTCCCACCAACTAAATTATATGGGTCCATATCTGTACTTGGATTGGGCGGGGCTTAAACCGGAAGTGTGTGGTGCTTAAATCAGAACTGGGCGACGCTATCTGGAAGCTGTGAATTTAAGCCTGAAATTGATTGATTTATTGGAAAACTATTTAGAGAGCATCCTCAGAATTGAGCATCAGATCAATGTTTTTGATCACAAGAGTAATGTAGTATTTACAGAATAGTTACCCAATAACGTTTTTCTTTCAATATGAGTACAGATACTGCGTAAAATACTACTATACAACTACTTGTTAAAAATAGGCTCGTAGTAGGCTCGTAAAAGGAAGGTTTTATCAACTTGTTTTGCAAACAAAATATCAACTTTCCAAAAATACTAACATTACTTTTCAAATGTCTATGCAGGACAAAAAGCTTGAATAGTTAGTAAACAATTTGATTCTGCTGGTCAAAAGTTATTTACACAAATGTAGATCTCCCCCTTTTTTGAACTATTAAAACAATCAATTAGCAATATATTTTAAATCTTTGAGATACATTAGTAATAGGAATTTATTGAAATTACTTGACTCCCTAGAATATAAGACACATTATCCTCTTTTATAAGTTATTTTGATTATTTCATTTCCTATTTTTATTTCCCATATTATTTCCATACACATCTCCTGCTTTCCTATATAAAGTGATTAGTTTTTTAAAATGAAGGATCAACTCGGAAAAGGTAGTGATATGGTGTGCTGAGGGAGCCTCTACTAGTAAGTTTTTTTCATTTGGCAGCACTTTCCTCCTGGGCCTTTTTCCTTTTAATGCTTCCTCTCAGCTCTACCTCTTCTCCCTCTCTCTTTCTTTCTCCTGTTTTGTCCATTTTTCGCCACACTCATGCTGCTCATCCGTGCATACTCCATGCACTGACTGAACGTTGCGTTGATGTGTATGTGCACGCAACCAAATTTGTGTGATGACAGGATCAGGCCATCTGGTTAAAAGCAGGCGAGGGGGGCTGACGCTCTACAGTTCTGAGGGACTGTAGCTGCCCTGCTCTCTTTGATGTACCCATTTCATTTAGCATTTTTAACACTGGCCTCACACTGCAGGCCAATCGGCTCGCCAGGCCACCGGGAATTCTCCCGGTGCTCCCGATGGTCAGTTCGGGCCTGCACATGGCATATAGTCACTGCACAGGATTATGTTCACATATACACACCAAATAGCAGTCAGGAGTCCTCGTGTACCCTCACCCGGCACATATTTGCAGACGCGTAGAGCTGACTGCCGTTTACAACCCTGTTTATAAATGCAAGCTGGTGATATATAAAACGTATAAAACATCAAACTGCAGGGGGAAAAGAAGACGAATCATGACCTCACTGGCTTTCCATTGTGATGTTGGAAATCATCTCACTTTTCACTCTTAACACACACACGCACGCACACACACACATACACACACACACACACACACACACACACCTGGCCCCTAATTTCATCTTTGATGTATGTAACACTAAAAGCAGAGTAGAAATAAGTTGACATTCATTCCTAACTCCTAATAATGAGGCAGGGAGCAGATGTCACAGCAAGTACAGCTCAACGAAGAAGGAATTAAAAAAGATCGAGGAGATGACTGGCAGTATCAAGGGTGATTTTCTGCTGGGAAAGTGTTCGTACATGCACTGCATTTTAAGATTAAAGCTGATAGCTGTGGAATGAAATGAGGCTTGTGTCGGTGTGAAAGTGTGTAAATGAACACATCCACTCAGTCTCTTGTTCGCTAAAAAATGTTGTACTCATGCAACAATGTAATTATTGCACTTTATCTATTCATGAAAAAACAGGATTCAGCACATAAATGAGAAAGACAATGTTCTGTTAATTTTCTACGTTCCATTTTTCATTATTATGTGAACTGCCGATTTGTGGTGTAATCTTATAAGACAGGTTACTTCTACTGCTCTTTCCGCGGAATAAGTTGTGGAGTACAACAATTACATGAAAACAGTTAAATGCGTGTACAAAGTGTGTGGAAACACTGTCAGCTCAGTGCATTGTATCTGAAAGGCAAAACATCCCATGGTCCTTGGGGCTGCCAAAAACAATTACTGCATAAACACATCACCCAATATCTATCTAACCAGCATCTAGACGCCTCTAGCTGGCAAGAACACTGCCCAAATGGAAACTCCTGGGGCTTTGCACATGGAACTAAACTGGAAACAAACAGTGTAGTATGATGGTTGTGGGGAGACAGTAAAGTGGGGATTAAAGCAACAGTCAAGTACTTCAAACAACAGAATGCATCTCAAATTGAACCATATGCTCTCTGTTAAATTAGCCCAGTATCCCTAGGAATTATGTCCATGTTGGATGATTCAGCAGCACACAATTTATGTCCAGTGCCAACATTCGCTGCCAGTGCAGGAAGTATCATTATGCAGTGGGGTGGACAGGGTGGTGGAAGGTTGAGAAAAACGTCCAACTGCTGTGCTACAAATGCAGTTTGTGTTCATCACAAACCAACAGATCATCCTTGTTGATGTGTGTGACATTTTGTGTCTTGTCCTGTTCATTTTGTTTAGTGCTGTTCTGTCATAGTATGTATGTTTAAAACTTAAATCATAACTCGAATTGCAGATGAAAATTGCCACAGTGTGTTGGATTTAGGGGGAGAAATGGAATATGATATTCATGATTTCTTTTCATTAGTGTATAATGAACTAATAATAACAAAATAAAAACTAATAATAATGTGTGTTTGTTACCTCTGAATAATTTTTAATATCCACAGAGAGAGCGGCCATTTGCACCGCCATGTTTCAACAGTAGCCCAGAACGGAAAAACTCAGAACACTGAGGGCCTTTCGCGCTTTTCCTGTTTTGAGCCGACACTGTAGGGGAAGGTGAGGGTGTTCAGTTGGTTGCAATCTGCAACCACACCATTGGATGCCACTAAATTCACACTGGACTTTTAAGCTAACTCTAGTACAATACATTTATTTAATATTGCACATGACCACTTACAAAAAATAAATAAATGAAATAAATAATGTTGGTTATTTTTGTTACAGTAAACATAACTTTTACCTAGCATTTAATTGCCTTGTCTTTAGTACCATAATCTAAAGGAAAAGTTCGACATCTTGGGAAATATGCTTATTTGATTTTTTGCAGAGAGTTAGATGAGAAGATTGATACCACTCTCAAATCTTTATACTAAGTATGAAACTACTGCCAGCTGCTGGCTAACTTAGCTTAGCATAAAGCTCTCCCCCTCTTTCCAGTCTTTGTGATTAGCTAAGTAATCATGTTTCCTGTCAAACTATCCCTTTAACCATATGGTGCAGAAGTTAGCATGTGATAATATGTAGAAAATGTGTAAAAACGATGAGACCTTTTCTTATGTAATTTGTTGAGTTTTTGTCAAGGTGTGTTTCGCCTGTCAGTGTAACTTCCAGGAGTCAAAAAGCGAGGAAGGGAGTCAAGAACATGATTAAACATAGCATGAATAAAAATTCAAAACACAATGTTGTCCATGAAAACAGATTTTCATCAGAAATTGTGATTGTTTAACAATGAAGACAACATTTTCTATGATCAAACACTATGCCTCCTGTCTGGGTTGGTTATTCCTACACCTCAGATTTTATGTTTTATTTAGATGCTAAATCATGGCAACAACAATGGCTTATCAGTGTCCTGCAGGGAGGTCAGTACTGGTAAGATTTTAAGTAAGTAAGTAAGTAAGTAAGTAACTTTATGATTGGAGTTCAGAACACACAAGACTCTGTAATTGTACTGACCCATTGTGGCAAACTTAGCTTTCCATCCATGGAGCATCATTTTCCTGACATATAGTGATGCTTATTCCGCACCTGTGTCTGTTTTATTTTATTGTTCTTTCCCATTGTGCACCAAAGCAGAAGAGAGGTTATCACACTTCTATTTTTAGATCAGATCATGTAAACAGGATAATTACCAGGGTTGTTCAGTTTCTGCAGCCGTGTGAAAGACTCGCACAGATTACTGCTTCACAGATAGTTTGCCGGCAGTGTTAATTATTTGTGCGTATAAAGACAGAAACATTAATGATCACGAGAGCACCTCTTTTATTTGTGGATAATTGTGCTTTCCTGCTTCAACAAACTTCATTATGTCTTTACAGACCTACTTTGTGAAGTTTTACTCTATAAGTTCTACAAAGTAAGTTGATAAATTAACTAATGAACAACATAGTTTATTGGAGCTGACTGCTCTGCTTCTGCAGAATTTTCACTCTATGCTCACTTACCCTCACCAAGCATGGACTGGGTGGAATATATAAAAGCCTTGGTCCATGCAATCTGCTGTTGTGTGGCTGCATGATGGGAGGGTTCTGTTGCTTTTTGCTCACAAGCCAACAGCTCTGATGTGACCTGCTCAGGTCTGTTTTTATGTACAGCAGCAGGATATAATTTACTTCCTCATACATCATACATCCCCTGCATATATAAGTATATCAATTTACAGAGGAAATCAAATTTGTCATATACTTATGTTATGTTATACGTACATAACATAAAACACAGTATGTCTTTGTTTTTTTAAACCCTGCATCATGTATTTTAATGATCTACATTGTAGCTTAAAAGATGAAGATGTATGTGGTTCTGATATTTGTGAATAGTGTTATGTATGTAGCTCATTGCACACCAGTAATGAACAATAACTCACATACATAATGCATCATCAGCTAGCAAACGTGCTACATTTCCACAGCTTGTCCTGATTGCCATTGTTTGCTGTCCATTACACACACACACACACACACACACACACACACACACACACAC
>JBBPCS010004512.1:0-11259 GCA_037974645.1 Hollardia meadi | reverse complement strand
CACACACACACACACACACACACACACACACACACACACACACACACACACACACACACACACACACTTTCTCTTTCACCAATCCAAATGTGTCTGTTTTTTTAAGTAGTGATTGCTCCCTGTTTGACTCCCGCCTCCGGTGAAAGTGTTTCATTTCAATAATGCAGAAGTGAAACCAACTCCATTTAAAAAGGGAGTCTCACTGAATACTCTGGGGGCCGTGAGAATAATCAAAACACTGCAAGAGCCAGCCAGGAATACAAACTCCAGTTAAGAACAAAGGAAATGGAAATCAATGGCAGGATATGCAGATTTTTTTGACAGCTCGACACGCAAATAATCTTTTGGGAGTTTGCCCTCTGTTGCCTTTGCCAGGTTAAAATAACAACTGAGCAGGGAAATATAAAATGCAGTATATTGAAGAGAGGGCACAGCATTACACCTACTTAGTTTTGTGCGAAGGTGTTCCAAAGCAATGAATAAAGAATGCACTGCGTTGCAAGCAAGGCTGAATCGCCTAAGGCATGGTCATATCTATAAGTGGACAGCTACCAACCTTAGGAATTAATTTAAAGCTGAACACTGTATTATTTAAAAGCTGCACTTTATGCTCTATACACAGTTGTATGTGTCATTTTGTCGACACTTGAGAAGCTTGAGCAAAATCTCCATCTTATGGGCGTCCTTCTTGAAGCAGCTCAGCAGGGTATAGTCTCTCATAACGGACTCCAGCATATCAGGCTGCACATCATAGTGGAGTAGCTCCTGTTCACTGTATGCTGTGATCACCATTCCTTCATTCAACATCTGCACAGCAACATTTGGAAACGGGACCGAAATATTAAGGAAAAGAAAGGTGTCACTGTCGACTAATGGATTTAAAGTGAGGCAGAAGAAAAGGTCTCGTATCCAGTCCAAAAAATTACGCTGATTATTTTTCCACAAGCAGTAAAATAGAATTGTAGTGATTACAGGTGCTAGCTGTATAACAGTAATCCAGAAGTGCGTTTTGACTCACCTTCTTGATGAGGACCACCACCCCTTGCTCTAGACTGATCAGTTTCTCTGACACCCACTTGGTCTTGTTGAGCAGCATGTCAGGAGCATAATCGTAGAGGCCCAACGTGGTCTGCAGGTAGACCAAAGGCTTGATCCACGACTGGACCAGCATCAGCACAGAGTGGAGCAACCATTTGTCCTGCAGTGCACACGGGTGGAGGGTTGATAGAACTGATTGATAGGAACGTAACAACTGACCACGACGTAGAACTGACTTTGTTGTGCTCATGTCTGCATGGTATCATTAATGTCTGCAATAAATGGCAGCCCTTCAGACACAGACGAGATCAAGGCCTTGTCAGTTGCAAAACATGCACCAACTAATATAGGTGATAATGTCAGGGTATAAATCCCCCTAAAGCAAGTGCGAACAGGTCATATTTCAACAGAAAGGGCAGAAGATAAATAATTAACATGTGCCCTGTTTTTAGGCACATCCTAATGTTTTAAAAGGGCAGGTCCAGAAGTTCTTATATCATTCTGTCACTTCACAGTAATGTTGTTACCTTTGTATTTAAATGAAATATTAGTCCAAATACGCATGTTTTAGCGTCTGAGTGCTTCTACAAACTTTTCCCCATGTGACCTGATGCAGGTTTCTGATGATAACAGCGCTGCTCTATCGCGCCTGTGCCTTCATGTCTTTGTGAGCTGCAGGTCTGTGTTTGAACAGGGCCGGCGGCGTGGCTGAACTACACACTGTCAATGCCAATGACATTTTATTTCTCTGATTCACTGCTTTGTTTGCGCCAATGCCGTCCCCTCTCTCCATTCACTCTGTAGCTCGCTCGACCACTGCTGCTGTCTGGCTCCCCCGTTGAGCTGGAAGGTAACGTTGAATCGTGTTTTTACAAACAGCGACCGGCGAATCCTCAAATGATCGGCCCTGTAACCTACGTCACTGCTTTTGATTAACGGCCGAGTGGGAGTTTACATTTTAAAAACCTGCAAAATAACACAGACGCATTCACCCTTTAATGTTACACAGGCGAGCACTGTATATGTATGGGACTCGAGAACCTTTCATTGAAATTAGCACAATAAACAACCCATCATTCAGCAGCTCACAGCATTCAGTTGCACACTTACAGTTTGCCATTTAAAAGAGAGAAAAGAGGCTGGGGCTCTTAGCAGCTTCAAAGTGATTTGTGAGCAGGTGTATGCAAGCAGTCATGCATTTACGCCACACACTCAAACACACACACAAGAATTATTTACTCCACTCAGACACACAGAGACATACAGACAAATCTCTCACATACACACACAAACAGCCTACACTTGGATCTCATTTGATAGTATACACTAGCACTCGCTCACATGAGGATACTGCCTCTGTACACACACATATGCATTAACACACTCTTACCAGATTAAGATCAAAGACAAGAGAAATAAAAGTCTGTGCTGGTCAGCGGTCATGTACTTACAGATATCTGTTGGATTTCACTTTTGGAGCTGGGGATGGGCAACGCTTTGGTGATGCACGTATATCCTGCTTGGTTCCTCTGGAGCTGTAATGGGAACGGGACAAACATCTCCTCCTACAATACATACAAGCATAAGGGGGGAAAAAAACAAACATGAAGATACACACAGTCATGAAGTAAATGCACATACAAACACACATATTTGTGTTACAATATTTGTAATGACTTAGACTGACTGAGCCATTTATCCTTAAGCCTTCTCATTACGATAAGGCACTTTGTTAAAACAGCCACACTGTAGTTCTAACCATAAAAAAATTGCTTTTTATAAAATAGGCGAGAAACAGTTTGGTGGGTTTGAATAATTGATTTGACGACCTTTGGTTCTCATAGGTATAGAATTACCAAGAACACGCAGTGGCAGACACAAAAAAAGAGACACAACTCGAAAACAATGGGAAAAGCTGCACCAGTGTTGGCCACTGGAGAAACAACAGAGATGCATTTTGCTCTGCAGCATGTTCTCATCTACGGAGCCCATGCAGCGTCTTCCCAGTAACAAGCTCATCCCATTTCAAAGACTGCTTTGGATCTCCAGCCGCAGTGGAGGGGATTCAACAGGCTGCAAAACCTGTCCTCTCGCTGCTGCAGTGTGTCATTAGCACATTCGTATTACTCCACTGTAGGCGTGCTTCTTCAATAAAACATCTTTTTGGCTGAGAAGAGAGATGGAAGATTTCTTTGAAACCTGACAGTGACGCGATGATCGTGTCAGAATCAAAAGCAAATAACACAGAGTATCGAACAGAAAAGTGTCAGTGCTTTCGGTCCAGCATATAGTGAGAGACGCCAACAAAAAGCCTTTTTTGCTCTCATTGTAGAACTCATAGGTTGCATGCTAGATTCAATGATGAAACTAATATAGCTGGAAATGTAGCGCTCACTACCGAGAAATGTAGAGATGTGTCTTTTTAACTACTTTTTGAGAGAGAACAGAATTTCATTCTGCTCTGGAAGACTCAATTTTATTAAATCTATTTTTTTTTATAAAAGACATAAAATTCCTCATTGCTGTCACTGTAGCCTTTGCTTGAGGCTGCGTTTCAACACGACTGCTTTTCAAAAATGCTGATTTCACATTCCATAAAAAAATATTTAAAAAACGAACTCATGCCAAACTTTAGCATAAAGAAATATTCCCTTTACAGGTAATGGACTTAGACTGCCTTTCTGCTGAATCCTCCCTTGCACAATGGAAATCATTGTCATGTGCCACTCTGTGTGAAGAGTCGTCGACATGAGCCTGTGGACACAAAGGACCTGCTGAACAGTTAAAACATTTTTAACCATACGATGCACAAGTTCAAAGATTCATTTTGGGGCCAACGGTCAGTTTTACTCACAAACAAAGAGCACGATTCTTCAGAGACACGGTAGATGAGCTCAGCATGCTGGATGACTCGGTCAAGAAGTTTCTCTTGGGAGATGGAGGGGCAGCGGGAGAGGCCAATCTGCTCCTCCCCACAGTCTAGTGGGATGCTGATGGTAAACAGATAGGGCCAGAGCAAAACAGCCCATAGACCCCGCTGCGTGGCTGAAGACAACCACACACACATACACAGATATATCACATGTTCACTGATACTCATGCACAAAACAAAAACCTGCTCATCCTATATTTTTATTCTTTGCCGTAGTGCTGCTGGATTTACCTTCTGAACAACATGAATCAAAACCACAGCTCGACTAACTAAACTGGTCTAATTTATATCTGCTGGTACAATTACAAGAAGTGCTGTCATTCTGTCTTAAAGTGTGACACGTTACCTGTCATCGTGTGCATTCTGTCAGTAGTCTTCCTACCTTTTCTGTCATGCTGACTTCTTTTATAAAGCCTGACCAGGCCATGAATTAAGGAAAAGGTCACCCCAAAGCAACGCACCTGTATTGCTTTTCTCATGCATAATACCAATATGGTAATGACAGTCAGGCATATTGTCCCGGAAATTAAAGTTTACAAAGTGCGATTTACAATATCTGGCAGTATGAAGTCTGTATAGCTGACCTCAATGTAAAAATAAATCCAATTAAATGTTCTGTACCTTTTGATTTCACAATGCATCCGGCTGCCATTGGCCAATAATCCAAGAATGAAGACTGAGAGTGATTTAACAACATATAAATCAAAATAAGCTGATAAAAGGAATGGGCTGAAAGATCCCTCCTTTCAGTGATAAGTATGCAATGTAAGTTTACAAATGCATGACAGGGAGAAGGCTGCAGACAAGACAGTGTAGAACGGTACTAGTAACAACACTTACAAACAAAAACCTGGTCTGAAGTCAATGGTGCAGTGTTTTTTTCTGCTATCTAAGGGACTAAAAACGACCCCTTTGAGCCTTTCGTCCTACTCTGCACCCAGATTATACGCTGTTTAACTAGCAACATGGAGACACGCCCTAAACTTTGTTGAAACAGGGCCCTTAATCTTTAAATAAGATTTTTTTTTCTTTGCATGGATCAAACCATAAACAGAATGTTTATTGCATCAGTGACGGTGAACTAAAGACAGACGGGATCAGAAAGTAGTGGCTGATGAGGGTCATGTTACTGAACTCGACGTCATCCTCAAGACACCCGAAGCCTCAAGTCTGTCAGCCTGCTTCACATGAAACTATGTCCTCCTACCAATGACCTTTTCCATACACAGTCTCACAATTTAAGCACACCTCTCCCGTTAATATTGGGTTTTTCTCCAACCTCCTTATGTTAAATCCTAATAAATGTACAGGAAGTTTAAAAGAACTGTGAAAACTGTTGTTAAATTAAAAAAACAAACATCCAAATTAGTAGGAGTCAAGTCATGGAGTCTTTGTAGCACAACCTTATACAGGTTTAATGCAATTTCTTCTTCTTAGCTTCTTTAAATTCACATTTGAGGCAATGAATGTAGGTTCAAGCATGTTTGTGTATCCACACTTTAAAAACAATGTCCCAAAACTAGAGAGTGACTGCCATTACATTCTGTATTGTTAATGAATGTCAGTCTACTACAGGGGCTGATACGAAAAGGGAATTTGGTCCATTATATGACCACAGCAAAAGTAGTGATAGAACTACTAAAAACAGCAAACAGGGGATGACCCTCAAACTTAAGGAAGCCTTGTTCCCACCTTTGGCATTGATGCTGTTGCCCCACATACTGTGCAATAGCACAAAACAAGACATGGCCACGTGGATAGAAAACATTTAAAACCTTGTCACTGACCTCAAAGGACCGTAAGTTCCAGAGAAAAATAACAACCTATAGATCAGTGGTGGGCAACATTATTTTCAAGAGGGTTATACAGACTTATACAGATTGTGCTGTTTATTCAAGCAAATTGGGCTGTTTTCAAACTGACCTTGGTTGTCTGAGTCGAGTATGTTAGCTGCGTCTACCGTACAGTCTTTCAAATATCCCCCCTCATTGGAAACCTTGCTCTACAAACTGCTCCTCATTGTTGTAATCTGCTGCATAACTTGACAAATTCCATTTCCACATGTAGTTGAACAGTGTCCTCATTGTTTTGTGTTGTTGTTCATGTCGCTGTTGTCTGCCAATAGTTACAAGAAAAGCTTGTTTGGTTTTATTATGTTCACTACAAATTATATTGGTGGACGAGTAATTGGTGGCTCTTGTAATAATTCTTGTTAATGCCATATTCCCCCAAATATTAAATATTTTCCCTACTGTAAATCTGTTTACAATCTGTTTTTAATTGATATAATTCTTTTTAAAATGTGCTACTTTGGCTCTGTTGCAGCATGCGATCTTAGACTTTCAAACGTACAATATTTACCTCCAAATGTAGCGAAGTGGAAGTTAAAAGTAGCACAAAATGGAAAACTAAAATTGCACTTCAGTAACTTCAGTTCACTTCAGTTGTACGTAAGTAAATGTGCTTGATTACATTCCATCACTGATGATGCATGTGCAGAATATCAGATTTTAAGAGGCGGGCCTATGAGCATGAGGAAGTCTGATGTGGAAACTCGAAGCCTTCAGCGCACAAACACGGAGAACGGACTTTACAGGGAAGGAGGAGACGTCTTGTGTCCAGAAAGTTAATCCTGTGAAATGAAAAAATATTTGCATATTCATATATTCTGGAATTTTTGATGAAGGAGAAGGAATAGGTGCCATTTTAAGGATTTTAATGCAGCAATAATAGTAATGTCAGACACACATTAGAGAATTATTTTGTGTATGTGTGTGGGGTATCTTTTTTTAAAATTTTCCAACCACTTCTGTTTCATACCAGCATGAACCAATAGATATTTGTATGATGAATAAACCTCAACCTGCTGATATTTGATGAGAATCCTTTTTTTTTTCTCCTCGCAAATCCCCAACTGGCTCCTTCATCAATAAGGTTAAAAAACAAGATCATCACACCAGCTGACAAATCTATAAATCTCGTCTTTGCACTGCAGGTCTTGTCCTCACCATTTAGTTTGAGGTCTACACGGGCACAGTTGTCTGAAAATGTTTGAAGAAGACACACCGTGAAGGCTTCCTGTGTAAATGGTGAATAAAAAAAGGTGGTAAAACTTTGGAATTTGCTAAAATGATGCTATTGGCCCGTCAGCTCCCAGACTGCTGTAAATCTTGGCTCTGTTTTTTTGAGAACAGCGTTTCCTAAATTGGTTTGCCAGCTTTGACTGAGTTTGCCAAAGGGTAGTTTGTATCCTCACTTTTTTTTTTTTTTACACTATCTTTAGGATTTTTTTCTGTGAGAGGCCTTGTTTGGAGCTTTTACCTTTTGAGACCTTAAATGTCCATTCTGTTTGGAAGGTGTAACGTCTTAGAAGGAAATACATGTTTAGTAGCATCCTATACCTGCTTGAAACAGGCTTTCCTTTAACTCACTTCTGTTAATCAGTGTGATAAAATTGGAAGAGTACTGAACATGAGTCATCCCTCAGTTTATGGTAATAAATGTGTTTGTATGTATGTATTTATGGATGCAGGTTATTGGACATTTCTGCCTCATGAACATAAAATTGAATACATTTGTCCATTATTGTTCAGCATAAAGAAGGATACTAACAAGAATGTATCTTTAAATGAGACGGGCTTTGCTCCAATGTTTACTGCTTCAGTGAAGTATGTTCAAGGATGAGCTAAAGACACACGGGATTAGAGCGTAATGGCTGATGGGGGTCGTGTTACTGAACTCCGCGTCATTCCCCAGACACCTGAAGCCTCGAGTCGGTTAACCTGTTTCACATGAAACAATGTCCTCTTCCGACCACCTTTTGTTTCCTCCCCCACATTTTCCTTCTCCACCTCCTTGTTGTGTTTGCACATCTTCACAATTTAAGCACACCTCTCATACTAACATTGTGTTTTCTTCAACCTCCTCATGTTAAAACTGTCGGTGCATTTACAATACATCCCAATTGGTAGGAATCAAGTCATAGTTGTGATTCCAAGTCTTAATATGAGGGAATTTATAGGAACAGTGAAACCTTTATGTTGGAGCATATGTTGGACTTAGACTGTGCCTTCTTAAACATATCAGTATGAGCCCACAGATATCTGTAGGATGAAACAATATCACCCTGCTGATTTCTGATGAGAACTAATGATGCTCCCTCATCCCCTTTTCCGAAATCCATAACTAGCTCCTTTGTCGACTCTGTCAATCTCATCTCTGTACTGCTGAGTCCTGTATATGAAGCAAGTTCAACACACCCAGATAACGTTTTGCTCGCTGGCTTCATTAACCCTTGTTGCATGTTCACATGAAAGGTGGTGTTTCCAGACGATGACAAGTCTACTGGCAGCAGAGCGGCATACTCTACAAAGGAAGAGAAAACTATTAGACAAATACAAAGAAGTTAAAATACATTTTGGGCTGAAAGCAATGAAGCAATACAGTTGCAGCTACCAAATGCAGGAAAAACAGCTGGCAAAAAAAAAGAAAAAAAAAGTTGACTGTGTGAAGGCGTACGTTAAGTATATAAAAGCAAAATGGAAAAAGCTGAGAAAAATGAAAAGGAAGGCAGGAGATGACCCTCCTACACAAGACCTAGTCTTCTGATTAATGTGCCCAGCTCTGGGACGCTCTATGAATGATAATGACATTTTCCAGAGAAATGATCAAAAGGCGGTTCTTTTAGATGCGTTCATCTGTTCTATCTCACACGGGCTCCGCCATCTACTGGACTCTATAAGTAATACTCTCCCTGATCAGGATCACTTATTCACAGACTGAAAATTTGCATAAATGTAGCGTGGGAATACGTATATAAAAGTATATAAGGCTGTGAAACCACCATCAATTATCCTTTTTTTCTTTAGCGATAGGTGAGTTTGCCTACTGTTTGTCATCTCTCCACAGAGTCGCCGCTTCCAGAACATTGCACGTGTCCGCCAGAAGCCACCAGCCTGCCTGGAGTGCTGAGCACTTATATCCAACCTTCTGATCTTTTCCTCAACCTCAGATGGAAGGTTGGATCTTGGCCTAGTCGGTCAATGTGATACTATTTTGGTTAGGTTTCTTTACTAAAGGTTTTACAACAGTTGTTTGAAAGCACCAGCCTTCAAAATGTCTGTGTGAAGAGATGGTTTTATAATCATCAGGACATGACTTGAAATACTATCAAACACCTGCTCTAAAAGTGCTGTTGGTACAGGGTCAATACATGAGTTGGAGAAGTTACACTCAGTCTTGCAAAGCAAAGATAATATAATACACGTGAATTTCCCCATGGTCACATCTTTTTTACAGGGTTTGCTGAGGTCATCTATGCTTACATCAGCTGCAGAGGCATGGTCGCCATGCAGATCCTTGAAACTTTCTATGTTTTTCTTATTTTTTGGCTTAATTGCTGAAACAAGTATTAGCTATTTGAGAAAAACCCTGAATGGCACTGGAGAAGGAAGTGTATGGGTTAGGAGCAGCAGATTTTTTGGGACAATCAACTGCCCACTTCCCCTTTCCACTTTTATTGATGACATTTTTTTAAATGTCATATTTCCAGTGTTTAATCCTGTTGTCATTACCGAGGCTTCGTTTACACGTTGGGTAAGTTTAACGCTGTCCAATAAATTCAGCTTAGGAATGAAAAGTACACATTCTCATTCAGCGATCAAGGTAATACATTACATTTCTTTTCAGCTGACATTCAAAGTCAAATTCCTTGTACGTGCACACATACTTGGCCAATAAAGCAGATTCTGATTCTGAGGTTTAATAATAATAATAATAATTATTATTATTTTTTGTATATAGCACCTTTAAAAACAAAGTTTACAAAGTGCTTTGACAGACAAAGCAAGAGCAGGATACTGTCAGGATTCAGCATTTAGGTCCCAAATGCAGGAGACCAGTTCAATATTTTAGTCTTTATTGACAACCAGTGCAGTAGTACAGGGACAGGACAAGATTAAAGAGAAATAAAGTTAAAACAAGGAGACCAAAGACACCAAATAGAATACACAATTTATCTCCATTTTTATTGGATTTAGCTATCAAGCCTTTTGAAAGAGCTCTGCATTCTTATGAAAGATTCTCAGTGATTATTATTGAAAACCTTGGCGATCTTTAATTTGGTCGTGCCAGTGTTTCCCATTAATCACCCAGACTTGTGGTGACCCGCCACATTATCATTTGTCCCACCATATTTTCATTATAAACAGAAATTATTTTTACACTTCTCATAATAACATTAAAGATCTCTGATATTGTGTTTTGCACCGTTGCTTCAGTCCCAGTTGGGTGTGACCTCCAAAGGGAGGCGTCCAGGAGGCATCATAATCAGATACCTGAACCACCTCAGCTGGCTCCTCTCGATGTGAAGGAGCTGCTCTGAGCTCCCTCCGATATATTGGGGTTTCTTATTTTACAGGTAATATTACTAATTATCTGATGTGCATAGACTGGTACAGCATCGTGTGTTATGTAACTGTATCTACATGTGTTGGGCAATTCCAGTGACATAAATAAAGATGGACGACGCATCTCCGCTTCCTCCCAGCCAAAATATCCCGGATACGAGCTCTGTCATCTTGCCCTGGTGACGTCATTTGGAGCCACAGTCTGGGCAGTAGTGATCGGGGGGTGGAGCCACGGTATTGAGTTCCCGCCCATACACCAAACTGATCGGAAAAAATAATACTTGAATAGGTGATAGGAGCTACCTAAAATGACAGAAACCATCTTTGGGAAACATTTATTTGACGTGTACTTTGAGTTTTTAGTTTGGCCCATGTCCCATCTGCTAACATGGAGGGGGAGGGGATTATGACCTATACTGCAGCCAGCCACCAGGGGGCCATCCAGTGTTTTGGCTTCACTTTTGGGGAGCTCTCATGTTGTCCATCTTTATATACAGTCAATGGACAATTCATTCTTGAAATATTTGTCCTGTTCTAAAAAAGACAAACATACAGCTTTAATTTGGAGAAGTACATTGATTGTAAGGAATAAAACATTTAGTGGGGAGAAGCCTATTCAAGTGAAAACACCACACAGGACAGGACCAGTGGGGGCCCAGCTGTTGTATCAGGGTGGCCGTGGCGTCCTCTGCCCCCCATGTGAATAATAAAAAATATTCTTGTACGTCCACAATAACTTGCTTGGTTTTGCTGGAAACAAGAACTTTTAAACCATCCATCAGTCTTTACACTACAATCGTTCGTGCACCTTCACACACACACACACACACACACACACACACACACACACACACACACACACACACACACACACACACACAC
>JBBPCS010004511.1:0-11260 GCA_037974645.1 Hollardia meadi | reverse complement strand
TTTATCACAGCACTGAGACCAGAGTTTCTACATCACACTGGAACTCTGACGGCTGCTTTAGCTTTGGACAGTAGCCAGGCTGCTAGCGGTAGCCATGTTGCTAACGCTGACACCAACAATAATACCACTTGGAGATGCTTTCACTTTAATTTTGCTTTCAGCTAAATGCTAGCATCAGCATACTTATATGCTCACAAAGACATGCTAATGTTTAACAGATATAGCAATTAACCCTGCTCATTTTAGATGACTGTGTTTGCATGTTAAGTGTTGCTAATTAGCATATTACAAAGATGATCACTACAGCTGAGGCTGATGGGAAGGTTATTAGTTTTCCAGGTATTTGGTCATAAACTAAAGTATTGGACAGATTAACCTTTGGACCTCCATGAAAAGACAATCATTACACATCATCTGGGAGCCATGAATTTTAAAATCAGTTGCAGAAACCCAGGAGGTCCACAGTGTAATGATTTTAGAACCGAGTGATGATGAGGTTTGATGCTTAATGGAGCATATAACCATATTGACATTATAATAAATGAAATTCACTGATGCTACTTTGCCGTTTAAATAGAAATTGTTTTTAGTCAACTCTATTTTACATCTCATTCCCTCCGAGTGCAGACTCTTTGTTTTATCTTCTCCACCCCTGCTCTCCTCTTCTTCACACATGACAGGGAAGGACAAAAAAAGACAGCTTTACTTTTGTTCCTTGGCTGGCATCCACTGTTACTTCTCTGGCACTGCGTTACAGTCATTTGTCTTCTTTCTTTCCCCATTCTTCATTTCCCTCTCTTCCTCCTCTCCTTTCATCTGCCCACTCTGCCCCGCCGCAATATGGCAAATCTTCCCCCAAAATAATTTCTCCATGCTACCCATCCTCCTCGTCTCATTTTGCTTCTTCCTGGCTCAACCCCTCTGATCCCGAACCCGCAGGGGGCTAACGCAACCGTTGATATCAGCTCCTCTCTGTTTGACACGACTCCTTGGGGGGACGAGTGTACCCGGACACAGAGACAGGAAGAGGAAGAAGAGGGGCACGAACATCATGCTGATGCTTTAAACGCCACCGTCTCTGAAACAGATGACTTGGTCTCTGTATCAGTGCCCAAGGCGAGAAATGGAGCGACGTGACATAACACAGAGGTCACACTGCTTCAAGTACGATGTGTGTTCAGAGCAGATGAAGAGGAACCCAGAAAAACTCACTGTTTGAGAGGGAAATACCAACACATCCTTATTCCCTAAACGACAGAATAGATCATTCACCAATGACTCCCAAAGCAGCTGAATTTGATCATTTGCTCATCCATTTTGATACTCAATTAAAAACATAGACAATATCTTTCATGTTTGACGTCATCTTCATTGATTTTTGTAAATATTTGCTTATTCTGAATTAGATGGCAGCAACACGTTTGGTCAGGGGCAACAAAAGACCGGGAAAGTCGTGGAACGCTCCAAAAACACCTGTTTGGAACATTCCACAGGTAAGCAGGTTCATTCTGGGCGGGACTTCCGATATGTTAGCACATCCGCGAACAGCGCAACAAGTATCAGAGCTCCACAAGGACATTTTAGAAAATAACTGTTACTTCAGTTAAATATGTTGCAGAACTGAAGGTGAATTACTTTAGAAAGGATCGCTGTTGTCAGCCAGCCACCATGGTTAGCCACTGGGGCTAACTAGCTTACCGCTACTTCTCCTATCACACAGGAAGTTACACACATAATCATTTAGTAGTAGTAGCAGCACCCTCAGGAATAAGATGGGTATATAGGTAGGTATCATGATCGGGTATGGATCGCCCGAGGTTCACCATTTTGTGAAGCACATGATTGTACAAAGGGATTACAACATGGTAACATCTCGTAAAATCGATGTCAGTAAATCCTAATGAGTGAGTACGAATATCCAAGAAAAATGTGTCAATATCCGGACTCGATGAAGGAAAGTCTAGTAGATAAAACTTGTTCCCTAAAAAGTTCTTCATCTTGTGATCAAAATATGGATCTGAAGCTTAATTCTGAGGCTGTTCTGTAAATAGTTTCTCATAAATATGCGATCCAGAACAATTTAAGGCTTGAATTAACACTTAACTTTAATTTTTCTTCGGGGAACCTTACGCTTGGATTAAATTCAAAACAGAATGACAAATAAACCTTCAATTGGTGCTTTTAGGGTGAAGACGAGCAGAAATCGTGAGAATGTGGGATGATGAATGTTGTTGTGCTCAGTGAGAAACTTATATCATTCAGATAAATAAACGGGACACGTTTCAAAAGGTCAGCGTTACCCGATAACAGATTCATGAACAAACTCACCTCATTGTCACTGTCGGAGGAACACTTGTGTCCTTTGTACAGAAAGCTTTTTATCTCTGAAAAACAAACAAGAAGCAACAATAAGAATCATCTTAGTGGTACGCTGCTTTAAGTTAGATATCTGAATTGTTCTTTTTGACTAGGAAGAATTGACTTACAGATACCTGCAATACATATCCAGTCTAAATGTTAAAATGGCTTTCCATACATAAAATCTGATAGAAACGATCTGCAAATTTTAGCTCTCTGGTTAATTAAAAAGGATTTAAAAAGGTAATAAAATAGCTGCTCCACACTCACCAACACGTGAGCCGAGGGGTCCGCGTGCTGGGTTCTCTTGGTTAACACAATGAGCATTCACAGTACTGAACAGCCGAGAGGGCGATTACCACACGGCTGGCAGAAGGTTGAGCCGGGGCTTTTATACTGAGGGACGATGAGCTGATTGTCCACAGGTGCAGGTGAGCCAGGTGGCAGGAAACCAGAGGCCACGCCCACAACACACACTGACAAACAAGAGGAGGAGGAGAAATGAAAGGACTGTTGAAACTGAAGTTTGAGTGACTCTCCATTAAACCAGCTAAGCTACTCGAAGCTTTGTTGTGTAAGATTGTAAAAACCTAATTCCTTTCAGACATGAGCATTACCATCTTATCTGCTGTCGCGAGCCAACGTTGGCTTAATCCCTCACACACCTCTTGGGACAAGAGAGGAAATAAAGACCAGCGCACAAGCACGAAAAAACAAACCCTATTTACACAGAGAAATACACACACACACACACACACACACACACATACTTGCACCCAGGCTGGCAGAGCAGTGTGTTGCTTGGCATTCTGCAAATGTCAGAAGGATAGTGTTCACAAATTCAGCCAGGCACCTGGGAGATTACATTTTATCAACATACAAATGAGCACTGCTTCATACGACACTGGGCACTGTGACAGAATACTAACCATGTCTGAGCTGATAGGAAAATGGCTGTGACATTGAATTGTGTGTGTGTGTGTGTGTGTGTGTGTGTGTGTGTGTGTGTGTGTCATGTTGTTGCCTGAAGTGTGAATGTAGCTGAATATGAAAAGAGAATCATCAAACAGGGAAACACTGACGCTCGTCAGTAAATATCGTATCCATAGTCCAGAAGCTTCTGATTTAGATCTCATGGCTGTCTGACAACATGTATTATTGATGAAGATGATTATTGATGAAGATGTTTCTATACAGTTTATTTTCCTCATGATGCCGCAAACTGAATTTTCTGTATTAGCTGATACAGAGAACCGATCCAACCATCTAGTTTCCATCATGTGTGTCCAGACTCATATAATATATGTAGTGACTGATAGAGAGCTCGGTCACATGGTGCAACAACAATCACCTGAAGATCAATATCAACAGAACCAAAGAGCTTGTGGTGGACTACAATGCTTCAAATATGGATGTTGCTGCAGAGAAGCTCTAAATTCTAAAACATGGATTCTTCACACACATGTTGAACCAGCAGCACAGAAGATCTAAACAATCTAATCTCTCTTCTGTTCCTGAATTATGGTGTTGAATAAAGGCCAGAAAAGTGTTTCTGTAGAATATTATGATGTCACAGTGATGTCGACCTTTTGGATATAAAATGTGATGAAGTCATCTTCATTATCCTGTTAGACATTTGTTTGAAATGTTTTCATAATTAGCATATGAATTCTTGAGTTATGACTAAAATACTTGTTTAACAGGTCACAGTGACCTTGACCTTTGACCTCTGACCACAAAAATCTAATCAGTTCATCCTTGAGTCCAAGTGAATGTTTGTGCCAAATTTGAAGAATTTCCATCACGGTGTTCCTGAGATATCGCGTTCACAAGAATGGACGGACGGAGGGAACTTTAGCTAGCTGTTGCAGACGTTAGCTAGCTGTTGCAGATGTTAGCTAGCTGCTGCAGACGTTAGCTAGCTGCTGCAGGAGTTAGCTAGCTGTTGCAGAACACGTTTATCTGGAGACATTGTAACAAAACTGTTCATTGAAATTATGCATTTTAATTTGATATTTTTTAATTTATGTGAATTCTGGAGCACCTAATAAAAATAAATATCATTTTAAATTACAAAAAATAATAATAATAACAATATTGAACCATTTGGCTGTACCACTGCCTCCAGTGGGCTCCGGCTCAGTGTCGAATTGGTTCATATAGGTAATCTGTGTACATTTACGGCACTGGCATCTGTATCAGACAACCCTCATTCTTAACCTTATTGTAACACTAGAAATACAGCTACAGAGCAAACTACCCATCTTGAGCAAAGCCAAAGCAGGTGTATGGGCGGGAACTCGATACCACGGCTCCACCCCCGATCACTACTGCACAGACTCTGGCTCCAAATGACGTCACCAGAACAAGACGGCAGCGCTCGTATCCGGGATATTTTGGCTTCATTTTTGTACAGCGGGAGGAAGTGGAGACGGCCATCTTTATTTAGGTCAATGGAGCCACCACACTGAGTCCAGGTTTTATACATCCTTTCTCCCTACAGGAACAGAAAGCCTGTCAAAGGAGGGAGGAGTGAGAGAGATAGAAAGGAGGTGAGGAGAAAGTAATAACATTTACTCATTGAACTGTTGTGAAGCTCAGATGGCGTGAAAGTTAATCGATTGATATTAGTAACGATGATTGTAGAACGAGCTCGGAGAGAAGATCCCCCAGATGCTTTTCTCTGCGCGCCGCCGCGTCGGCTTCGAACCGCTGAGCAAACTCATGAAACAGATGAGATATTGATGTCGCAGTATGCTCGTGCTGCTTTCACAGGTATCAATACGCGATTTGTTCTCTTCTGTCACACACTTCAAATATCTATCTTTATGTATGTGTGTGTCTTTGCACGGGCTATTTATTTTCCCATCAATATGCAAAGTATTGAGGGTGCATGCGGAGCCTCTCAAGTCATTTGATTGCAGCTTATACAACAGAGGATGGAGTGTGATAGAAAGAGAGTCTTTCATATTAAATCTGCTTCTCCTGTGTGTCAGCATGTATTATACTGTATGTATGATGAGTCAACATAATAATGTTCATGATAACATGAACATTCTCCCACAAAGGTTAAAACTACAACCCCGATTCCAAAAAAGTTTGGACGCTCTGAAAAACATTCATAAAACAGAATGTGATTTTTTTCACATTCAATTCAAATAAAAACAGCACAAAGACAAAATATTTAATGTTGTATCTCATCAACTTCATTGTTTTTTGTAAATATTTGCTTCTTCTGAATTTTACGCAGCAACATGTTTTAAATAAGTTGAGACAGGAGCAACAAAAGACTGGGAACGTTGTGGAATGCTCAAAAACACCTGATTGGAACATTCCACAGGTAAAGAGGTTCACTGGTAACAGCTGATAGTATCATGATTGATTATGGAAGGGACATCTTCAAAAGGCTCAGTCTTTCACAAGCAAGGACGTGGAGAGGGTCACCACTTTGTGAAAAACAGTCCAACCGTTTAAGAACGTTTCTCAACATTCCACCATCTACATCCCATAATATCATCAGAAATTCAGAGAATCAGGAGAAATCTCTGCACGTAAGGGGCAAGGACGAAAACCAACAGTGAATGCTCGTGACCTTCGACCCCTCAGGCGGCGCTGCATTAAAAACCGACATGATTCTATAAAGGACATTACTACATGAGCTCAGGAACACTTTGGAAAACCATCGTCAGTAAACACATCGCTGAATCTACAAATACAAGTTAAGACTCTAACACGCGAAGTACCATCCATATATCAACAACATCCAGAAACACAGCTGACGTCTCTGAGCTCATCTGAGATGGACTGACACAAAGTGGAAAAGTGTCCTTTGGTCTGAAGAGTCCACATTTCAAATAGTTTTTAGAAGTCATGGACGTCGTGTCCTTCAGGCTAAAGAAGAAAAGGACCATCCAGCAGCTGTGATGGTCCTGTATGAGGGTGTGTTAGTGCCCATTGTATGGGTAACTTGACATCTGTGACGGCACCATTAATGCTGAAAGGTACAAACAGGTTGTGGAACAACATGCTGCCATCCAGACGTCTTTTTCAGGGACGTCTCTGCTGATTCCAGCAGGACGATGAAGCCACATTCTGCCACCTTACAACAGCGTGGCTTCAGAGTAAAAGAGTGCAGGAACTAGACTGGCCCGCCTGCCGTCCAGACCTGTCCCCCAGTCCAGACCTGTCCCCCATTGAAAATGTGTGGCACGTTATGAAGCACAAAATACAACAACAGAGACCTCGGACTGTCTAGATCAAGAAGAATGGGACAGAATTCCACTTTATTAACTTCAACAGTTCGTGTCGTCTCTTCCCAAACACTTCCTGAGTGTTGTTAAAAGAAAAGGTGATGGAACACAATGTTAACATGATCCTGCATATATTTATAAAAAAACAATCAAGTTTATCAGGTTGAACATTAAATATGTTGTCTTTGTACTGTATTCAATCGTTGCATTCTGTTATTGATATTTTACATAATGTCCAAACTGTTTTGCGATGAGGCTGTACAGCAGTTTTAATGCAGGATGTTTAACCTCGATGCTCATGTGTCTCTGCGCCTACAGACACACTCTTCCCTTCACAACAAAAGCACACCATGTCCTTGAATTTCTCCTTCTCCAGCAGTGTTGCATTCTGAAAATGTGCAACCCCCCCCCCGCACAGTCAAAATGATGGGTTTGAAGAGGACAGGTAGAAACTTGTTAATAGTTGCAGCGTTTTAGACGAGAAAAGAGGAGAGAAAAAGAAGCATTTCAGTAAAACCAGACAAGAACTCATTATGTGCTTTACAAAAGCAAAAAGGGTGGGCAGGATGAGAGGAGGAGGGAGGTGAAAGAGAAGTAAAAAAAGAGTGTGTGTGTGGGGGGGGGGGGACTCTATTCACACCCCTCTGCTGGAAGATACCAGGTCAAGAACACTCAGCGTGACAAGATGAGTGATTGGAGTTTAAAGCAGAGTCTGTTCCAGTGAAACTGCTGGGAATCAGACGAGTGTGGCGCCTTTGAGTGAGTCTCTCTGCACTTCACGGGAAGACGGACAGATCTGGATCACTACGCAGACATCGTCACATACGTATGGAGCCGGGATATATCGAAAAATCCACTAAATCAGATCACAATAGAGCCTGAAAGAAGCAGCGACCAAACAAATGTGCACTCACACATTAAGATGCAGTGATGTCATTTTCTCTGTCCCGTATTTATTTGTGGTGCACAAGAAGCTCATAATTACACCATGATATCATGTGAAATGGACCTGGACTACACTGACTTGTGTTGCTCCACAGTTTGTCACTAGAAAAGGGTTTTCACATTCCTCGACCGAAGGGGGAGATGTCTGCGCATGTGACAAATACAAACATCGCTGTCTAATTACAAATACTACGACTGCTAATGAGCCAGTTCCCAGGCACACTTCAAGATGTGAACACAGATATTGTCTGTTTCACGACCGCTAACGTTGTGTCAGCCACTGCCAGCTACAAGCTAACAAGCTAACAAACCACCCACCTTGAGTCGGGGTCTGCTCCGAGGTTTCTGCCTTCTAAAAGGCAGTTTTTCCTCACCATGGAGGGGGAGTGTTGGTTCTCTGTAAATTAATAATTAATAACTGATAATAAAGAGTGTGGTCTAGACCTATTCTACATGTTAAGTGTCATGAGATTGTACAGAAGTAAAACAGTGTAGATGTTGAGGAACGAGGACAGATTTTAATCTCATGATGCATTCAGCAGCTCTGTGTTTAGTCCTCAGTGTTTTTCATTCACTCGGTGACGGTGGAAAAAAAGAAACGGCTGTTTTGTCCGGGTTTAGTTGGAATTTGACAAACGTCTTCTTTGAACGGCATGAATGTCCTCGTTCTGGTTTATACTTGTCGTATCAAGGACAGAATGAGATGAAAGACGTTTTATTTATTGATTTACTAATCCTGAGAGGTTTTTTTGTGAAAAGAATATTTCAGCATGTCATATTCCAGGTTTTCCTTTTTTTATTTATCTTTTTTATCTAAGAAAATATGTTTTTCTCTCATTATACCAACTTTCCATAAGTGAGTCAAAATGACCCGTATACATTGTCTATGGAAACTCAGAGGAACCATTATTAATTATTTCTGCACAGCATTTTTACTTCGAACAATTCCACAACAATCACCATTTAACACAGTAAGACCATGTCGCCTTTAATACATGTATTATCTCTGTTGTTTTTTATTACAGAAACAATGCTATCATTGATTACACAATGATTACACTTTCAGAGCTGCCACATTAGCATTCTTTAGCTAACTGACATCATTGTACAGCAGCTTGTGGACACACATGACTTTCACCCAGGAGACCGGAGTTCACATCCCATTGGTAACCAAATGTCACTGATCTTTTCCTGAACCTAACCACGTGATTTTTCTGCCTAAACTTAACCAAAATAACGTAGACCTTGTGCGCGAGCCTTTGCTAGTCGCCCTGAGACGCTAAAGGAAAGGGTTAGCTTGCTCGTCTGGACAAGGTGCGAGGGGCGCATGACCAAAGGTCCAAATGTGACGACCTGGGATGAGAACGTGTTGTGGGTTTAAAAGTGGTAATAAGACAAATTCATGCTATTATACATACTGGATCGATGTTAAATATTTAAGCTACTACTTAACTGGTGTTTATTGCTTACTCGTGTGTCCTGAGAGTAATTTTTCAGCTAAACCGTCACTTCCTGTTATGTACCTGTAGTCCTGTTAGAAAGAAATGTAACTGAAGAGAACCTGTGGAAGACAGAACTCGTGTCTACGGCCTTTTGTACAAGTTGTCAATGATATTATTAGTTGTATTTGGTTATGGATGAGTGATGAGTAAGTTCATTTGTGCACATGATAGAGAGCGCTTTCTGACCTGAATAGTATTTTCATATTTCCAACAGGAAAAGAAATGCGTTGCACCACAGTGAGCTTCACGCCCTTCTTCTCCGTTATTGATTTATGTGAAATTTGTTCTCTTGATTTTGTACTTCTCGTCATTTTGTCTGCCTGACACACAGCTGATGAGAAGCCAGCGATGAAGACGCCGCCGACCATCACTACATAATCGCAGCATTTCCTCCGCTGCGTGACAAGCTTGTCAGGCCTCACATGAGGAATGGACTTGAAAGCTACCCGACTACATCAGAACCAGTTCACTGAAGCAGCAGAAGGCGCCATAAGGGAGAAGCAAAGAAGGTCAAGTGAAACTAATGTCAGAGCTGCTCGAGTAAAAGTGACCACGAAGAGAAAAATCAGGCAGAACTGTTTTATAACCGTTTGAATAAACAGTCAAAGATTAAGAAGACAGCATTATTACGTAAAGGTTAATGAATGTTACATCTCACATAATAATCTCATCCCTTAAAACAGAAAATATGACAGAAAACAAGATTTTGACAATTTTTTCCATTTTCACAGTGTGAATCGTCTTCCTACACTTTCAGCTCGGCAGCGCTGTTATCCTGCGGTTTCATCGTGTTCAGTGTTTTCCAGGTGAAGAAATATGTGGGTGTTGGACTCAGAGCGTCCCCCTGCTGCTTATGAACTAAACAACCCTGCTGCAAATTAAAAGTTATATAAATCATAATAATATATAATACACATACATAATACATATACATAATGTTAAATAGCTGTGGAAGTTGAAAATCGCAAGAAAATTCTCAATTCAGCTGATCCAAAAAAAATATACATTTGCCTTGTAACAGTTCAGCATTTAGACACTTCTTTAAAATGCTACACAGAATGCTATGTTTATAATATTTTAGATGTTGATATGTTTATAATATTTTAGATGTTGATATGTTTATAATATTTTAGATGTTGATATGTTTATGATATTTTAGATGTTGATCTATATCTAAAGGTGCTCAAGAATTCACATATGCCAAATTAAAATGTATACTTTCAACGACCAGTTACATTTGAAAATCTCCAGACAAACATGTTCTGCCACTAACATCTGACTAACATCTGGCACAGCTAGCTAATGTCTGCCACTACTAGCTAACGTCTGCCACGACTAGTTAATGTCTGCCACTAATAGCTAACGTCTGCCACGACTAGCTAATGTCTGCCACGACTAGCTAATGTCTGCCACTACTAGCTAACGTCTGCCACAACTAGCTAACGTCTGCCACGACTAGCTAATGTCTGCCACTAATAGCTAATGTCTGCCATGACTAGCTAACGTCTGTCACTACTAGCTAACATCTGCCACTGCTAGCTAACGTCTGCCACTACTAGCTAACGTTTGCCACGACTAGCTAAAGTCTGCTGCAGGTAGCTAACGTCTGCCACTACTAGCTAGCGTCTGCCACTACTAGCTAATGTCTGCCACTACTAGCTAACGTCTGGCACAGCTAGCTAACGTCTGCCACAGCTGGCTAACATTCACTTGGATGCATTTATATATATATAAGTCAAAAGTAAAATGTTATACAAAAAATATTAATTTTAAATCCAACCATTTTAAAGAATATAAAACATAAATATATAATTTAGTATAAACTTAATATAAAATTAAATTTGTGGATATTTTATGTTCGGATTTAAAAAAAAAGGAATAGTAGGAACTATTTTCTTTCCGTATCACCTTGCAGAAGGAAGTGTACATGGATGAGAGGCTAGCTAACTAAGCTAGCTAACATTGCAGCTGCACATAGAAGTTAGCCTTGAAGGCTTTCTTCCAGAAAGGTGTTTGTAATACATGCTTAACACCCAAAGCATGATGTTTTCCTGAACATAACCTTTGTTTTTTGCCTAAACTTAATGAAACCGCAAACAAAAACTTAAAATAATTATCAGTTCCTCCATGAAACTGCTCACAACAAGGTCTGTGGATTATTATCTTCAGTAACCGGGTCATGATTTCTGGAAAGAGACATTGATG
>JBBPCS010004510.1:0-11260 GCA_037974645.1 Hollardia meadi | reverse complement strand
GGAAGCCAATGAAGGGAGGCCAATACTGGTGTTATGTGATCACGTTTTCTTTTTCCAGTTAAAAGATGAGCGGCTGCATTTTGTACCAACTGGTGATCTCTCCAAAACAAAGAGGCTCTTTTAACAGCACATACTGCAGTTCTTAAGGTTTTATTCACAATCCTCAAAGACTCAAAAATATATACAGTATATTTAATTTGCTGCACAAAAGTAAATATTTTTAACTGCATTATTATTTGACATTTTAGCCTAAATGCCTTATTGCTCACTCAAAAAACAATGAAATGTTTTCTGAAAACATAAAACAATGGGGTATAACATTAATATAGATAAACATACATGATAATGAATCATTTAATACTCATTTTGATGATGGTGACTTGAATCAAATAAGACATGAGAGGGATGAATAGATTTAAACCATAGACAGTATTAAAAGGGGATGGAGCCAATGCAGAAGTGCATGAAACCTCCATTCTTTCTAATAACCAGCAGGGAGCGATTCCACTGGTTTCAAAAATAAATTAAATTGTATGTAAGCTTATGAGTAAATGGCTTCTCACTTGATTTATTAGCCCAGGAAACAGCTTCCTAATGAGTTTATGGTCTCAGCTAGTATCAGGTCTTCTTCAATACAGCATGATGTTCATTTTGTAATTTATGATCTCATTTAGAGTAAAATAGATTATAAAGCAGAGGATGCTTTAGGGTGTGGCCACCTACGGATTGACAAGTCGCTACCACTGCAGGTTCCGGACTCAAAAAACCCAAGACGGCCACGGCCTTAATGACAAACTCAAGGCATCAAAGCCATAGTCCACAAACTAATGTTTGACGTAACGGTGGCTCAGGCCACTATTTAGTCTATGGTTTAAACCTAGATGTCGTTTAACCAGAAATACACCAAATTATTAGATTGCTAAATTCTCTAACTGGGAGGGAATTTGTGCTTATTTTCTGTGAATTTAATTCACTTTTGTTAATGACACACAAATGAGATGGAACACTGACAATCCAAACATCATAGCTAGAAAACAGGTGTCACACCATGCCTTTACTGTACGGGCTTGGAGATTAAATTAGATTAGTTTTGAAAGAAAACAGTTGACGTAGCAGCACACATGTAGAATCACACTACAGTTAACACACTTCATGTCTTACTGTTGAATGGCTTGATTGATGGTGGAACCAAGGAAAATGTATACCTTTTCAACTTAGAGTTTGGTAACTCTGTCTTCTGTCCAAAGGCATCAGCTTATACTCTTTGTGAAGAATGTGGTTTGGACCCCAAATCCTTTGAAAACACCAGCAAATAGCATACAGGAGGGGAAAAAAAGAAGTGCGGAGGAAACAGGAAATACACAGGAAACGAGGTCACTTCTGACCAGTAGTGAGACTGTTGATCAGCTGCAGGTGGTGATGAATGAATCTGTACAGAAATATTGATTGTTTCAACAAGGCTGATGTACTGTATGCTTTGCTGCGGCCGCAAAATAAATTCTGCTTCAAGGATCTGGCATGGGCTGCTATCAGACTGAGGAGGAGGAGGAGGAGGAAGAGAAATGGAGGACATGGGAGGAAGAAGAGAGGATAGAATCAGAGGAGTTTGCAGAGAATCAGCGAGGAGTTGGGGGCAGTGCCAGAGCCATGACTGGGGAGTGAACGCAGCCCTTGAATAGCAGTTATGGGAGCAGGCAGCCTCTGGAATGCAGATGGGTGACTACAGCCAAGTATTGACCCAGCTGACAGCTAGCTGCCAAATGATGCTAGCTAGCTAGCAGCTCTGGGTCGAATTTCTACTTGAGTGCCCTCAGCAGATTTCTGCTCCAGTCTGGCTTCCTCTCAGCCGGAGCGACTCAATCACTTCCAACGACTCAATTAGCAGCCAAGTTCACACGTGACGCTTGCATGATTTTTGATCCGATCCGTCTGCAGTGTTACCCTCGTAGTGAACTCATTGAGAGGCAGATGTGTAAGGAGTACTAGACTTAAGTAAAAGTACTGTTACTTTACACATATTTTATTCAAGTGCAAGTAAAAGTACCTAACTAAAAAAAAAGAAGTAAAGTAAGTAAAAAGTAAGTCAGTGTATGATGCCACGAACAAATTCAGTGTTTAATAAATCCACCAACACAACTGTAACAAAAAATAAACTCCATTTGTTTAGTCAGATTTTGCAGCCTCTCCATACCACTGATTATCAAGTATAAATATACAACAGCCTTCCTCTGTTTAGCCTCAACAATTACAATTAAACATATGACCCTGTGGTGGCAGTTTCTGTTAAATAAAGTCAGAAGTGTCTTTTTGGATGTTTAATTCAGCATTTGCAAATGGACTCATAGCACAGGCAATGAATGTACAGAGGCAATGTGCAAAGAACACAGGGAGAAGCCTTTAGAGTCTTTATGCACAATGAAAAACAAAAGGCTGGGAGTGTGAGTAACCTTATCAGTTCTTGGTGAGGTTTTGAGAGAACAGTTGTACTACTTGGAGTCACGAGGTGACATCAGAAATTAGTTCACAGCACAGCTCGTGATGTGTCAAATACATAAATGACAGAACAGAATATATTGAGACATGAAAGGATTTCTATAACAACCCCAGAATCAATAAAAACGAGCTATGGACATCATGGCAGGTGCAAAAAGCAATATATGGAAATGACATAACTGCCACCATGCTGCAAAGAGAGCGTCATAGTTTTTCCTCAACGCAGTGGATGTACTCACCTGTCTGAAAGTCAGTCTGTGAGCCTTGCGCACCATGAATCCACATGAGTAGTTACAAGCAAGTACTGTATGTATACATACTACATATATATATAGTCATGTAGAAAATCTCTCTGCAGGAGTTTGTTTTCGCTCCACAATTGCAATGGCTAGCATGCTGTTTAGTACTGTACTGTATTCAGTACTGTATGACTGGGTTTGCGCGGATAACTGCATCATATCAGCCTCTCTTTACTCTTGAGAATCAATGTTTACTTTTCAAGCAGAGCCACATAATAACACAGCACATACATAACTGTGCTGTAACCTGTTGTGATATGCTTTACGCTTTTAATTGGGCATATTGTGCAAATAAAACATCCAGACAGGCCGTTGTCCTCAATATTACAGGCTTAGTAGAACATTCAAGAAACTGCCAGACTTTTTAAAAAATTCTGTTTAATATAATTGTATATAAATATTCTATATTAAAAAAGTCTATATAAATTCTTACAGGAGTTATTAGGCATTATAGGTTATAGGCGATAGGAGGCATTATTTTTCAGGGTTGTCCGTCTTGTGAACAAGATAGCTCAGGAACACCTTGATGGAAATTCTTCAAATTTGGCACAAACATTCACTTGGACTCGGTGGACAGCAACATCAAGTTCACAAGGGAGGACAACAAGGAAAATGGTGTTGTGGTGTATGTATGTATGTATGTGGCTGGAGTGTCAGAGAAACGTCCCAGTGCACTTCAGACCCAGCAACACTCTTTGACAAAATCTGGTTTATCCCAAGGACAAAACACCCAAACACAAGCTGAGCAATGTTGTATATGCAGTCCAATGCGGCGAGGAGTGCACAGACCTATACACAGGGGAGACCAAACAGCCACTCCACAAGTGCATGTCACAACACAGGAAAGGCAGCTCCTCAGGTCAAGACTCAGCAGTCCACCTGCATCTGAAGGAGAGGGGACACTCATTTGAGGACAGCGATGTACACATTCTGGATGGAGAAGACAGATGGTTTGAGAGAGAAGTGAAGGGAGCCATCTATGTCAAACTGCAATGACCATCACTAGACAGGAGGTGGCCTACAACAACACTTATCATCCACTTACAACGCAGTTTTGTGATCCCTCCCCAGGTGGCCTAACCCGATTCACACCTTGACTCGTGTGACCCTGACGACTCCCATGTGACCACCCTCAAGGTGCTAACGACCCTACTAGAGGTTAAACGAGACTCCCCATCAGTTGTTTAGAACTGAAGAAACCTTTCAGATGAGGGGTGAAACGTCTTCAAGAACCAAAAACAAGTCCAGTTGCCTTCGACTCAGGCACAAGATCAGCACAAATGTCCACTTGGATCCAAGGATAAACTCATAAAATTTTGGTGGTCAGAGGTCAAAAGTCAAGGTCACTGTGACCCATTAAACACATTTTTAGTCATAACTCAAGAATTCATGCGCTAATTATGACAAAATTTCACACAAACTGTGCTGATTGTATAGATCTTCTGTGCTGCTGGATTGAACGTGTGTGAAGAATCCATGTTTCAGAATTTGTAGCCTCTCTGTAGCAACATCCATATTTGAAGCATTGTAGTCCACCACAATTTTTTTGATTTTGTTGATATTGAGCCTCAGGTGATTGTTGTTGCACCATGTGACCAAGCTCTATATCTGTCACTGTCACATATCACGGACAGACATGGATGTAAACTGCATTTTCACTGGTGCGCAGAGGCACCCACAGGGTGGTAATTGTAGTTTAATAATTATTCTGTAGAGTACAGGGAGGTATGAGACATGAACAGGTGGGGTCAAATATGAGTTGGAAAACAACTAAAGCCAACCAGTTGTTATGTAACTGTTGTGACTCCAGAATTTATGCAGTAATTAGTCACACATTTTAGGCATATGAATGTTTGCAGGTAAAAAATGTGTTGGAGTGTGTTTGTTTATGATAATGTGGACGTGGGCCACATTACTGGAGGAAACACTGATAGAGATGATTGAGAGCACCTGCCTAGTTCGAACTGAAGGTCCGGAACAATTTTGAATTTTATGACTTGAGCTGCTTGTGAACTATTATCATGGAAAAGTCAAGTATCGTCATATAATACAACCAACATGTGGGCGCACCTGGCTCCAAGCCAGAGAGAGAGAGGAAGAAGGAAAAAGAGATTAAACCTGTTGCTTCATGTGCCAACAGACTCTGGAAACCTGCCTGTAATGTCTGCTGTGATTATTCACAAATACAAATCAATACAGCTAACCCACAGCAACAGCTAAAACTGTGAAAACACACTGCTGCTCTCATGAAACATTTACTTATGATATTGTGCTATGCTCCAATGTTACAGTCACATAAATCAAGCCACATGTCAACAGATAGAGGGGCAGGTATGAAACAAAACACACCAAAAAAGGTGTGGATTGCCATCTGAGAGCAACGAGGACCAAAAGAATATAAATAGTCGAAGTTGATCTAATGTACACTGTGTTATGATAGTGGGGGTAATATCAAGTGCATTAGAAGTGTAAGTGCATGTGGCAACGCACAAACAAATCCATCAAAACACCCACTATCACTGGCAGTGTCTCCACATTAGCATCCACCTTTTCACAGCATCACATTATTTTCACTGCAGGCGTTTTTCTCACGTCGCCACACACAAAAATACAGACACTTAACGACAGTCGCTCCACGGATCGCCACATGTGCACCTCACTTTTGTCACTGCTTCTCTCTGTGCAGCCCGTCCTCTGGTCGGTGGTCCTTATACGCTTCCAAGTAAGACGCTGTAGCCACTCAAATAGTCGCAGAAAGGAGGTTTTCAGGGTGGTTGGATGGGTCAAACACAGGACTTTCCCCTGGGAGACCAGGATTTGTGTCCTGTGTGTGACCACATGTCAAAGTAGACTTGTTTCTTCGGAAGTACTTACGTTTTTAAGTTTCACAAGTAACAGTAACATGTATATTTGATCATATCCTAAGTTTAACCAAGTAATTTTTGTAACCAAAGTGCGACCATTTCACAATGTTAATGTCCTAATATGTTAAATGTTTGTCAGCAAGCTCTAACCTGATGTTGCATATTTGTTATTGCTAACTTGAGCATGGAGCCCTGAGTACTCACAAGTGACGCTCGAAGTGTAAGTATAGCGTCACTGTTTGAAGCTGAGGGCCACTGATCTGTTGAGTGTGAGAACACGTTGGTCTGTGCACAACGTGATCTCATGGGATGGGGAATGACTAGCACATAACTTTTGTTGCTTCTTGTATTTTAAACTTTAGCGTGTCACTAAACTCTGCATTTAATCAGTTTCAGACGTGCAAGAAAATGACAAAGTCACCTTTTTTTGTCTTAGTTACGTGACTTACGGTTGCAGTTTGGTTAAATTGAGATAAAATCAGTTTAGATCCCCAGCACAGATTTCGGTTTCACACAGACTTTCTGGCTCTTTATACAACATCACCTGACTTTTTTTTCTCTATCGCATTTGTGCCTAAAATGACATTACAAAAGTAAAAAATGCATTCTGATAACAGCCAAAATGACTTCAGACATTGCCGTGTTATTCATACACCATGTGCTGAGACCAGGCTGCAGCACCTCAAATAATGTAATGTGCAGCTTCATTCATCATTGATGCATCTGCACTGTTAGACGCTCGGTTGCAATCAAAAAAATAAAAACATGGTTGAAGTTAGGGGACGATCGTGGCCATACTCAAATGAAAGAAGAAAAAAAACTGATTGTTGGTTGGAAACAAGCAATGAACAGCGGTCTCCCATGTTAAAATCTGATGGTTTGTTGACTCCTCCATCCACCTGGACCTCCTCCCAAACAGCCTTCATCCTTTCCCCCCAACATAATGACCGAGGATTTTGGGTTTGTCATGTCATTTTGTAGCACTGCGTGACATGAAACTTCTTTTTCAGTTTTACATAATACACAGCACTACACAATATTAGAGTATTAGTCAATTAGCTGCTAAAATGTGAAAGAACAAACAAGAATGTGATAAATACCCATTGTACTTTTCCAAAGCCGAGGATGACATTATTCAAATTCTTGTTTTTGTTCAACAAACAAAAAACTCAAAGACATTCAGTTTAAAAACACAAAATACTTTCCCTTTACGCTGATGACGTTCTGCTCTTTTTGACCAGGCTTGAGATATCCACCCAGAACCTTATTGAGGTTATCAACAAGTTCAGTGTCTTTTCAGGGTACAGAATAAACTTCAGTAAGTCAGAGGCAATGCCTCTGGGTAGCCTAAAACAGAAACCTAAAATTCCATCTCCCTTCCCTTTTAAATGGTCGCCTACAGGTTTCGTATATTTGGGAATATATATAACACATGCCTTTAACCAAATGTACAAAACTAATTTTATTCCCCTTTTTGAACTCATGAGATCAGATTTGGAGAGATGTAACGTCCTTCCTATTTCCTGGTTAGGTCGTGTTGCTTTGTTGAAAATGAACATCCTTACTAGGTTATTATATCCAATTCAAATGATTCCAGTTCTCTTCTCACACAAAATTATCAACAATTTGAATAGTTGGTTTAGTTCCTTCATATGGGCCAAGAAGAGGCCACGTATCAAAATGGCAACGTTGCGCCTTTCTTCTTCAGAGGGTGGTCTTGAACTTCTGACATCCGGAAATATCAGCTTAGCGCTCACCTATGCCTTATAGCTGACTGGGTGCAAAAAGAACCCACATCTCTATGGTTGGATATTGAAAGCTCCATGTCCAAATTTCCTTTAACAAACTTATTATTTCTTAAAAAGCTTAAATCTCTGAAATTTGTTTGTAACAATCCCATTACGGTCAACACTGTTAAAGCATGGCGGACTATAAGAAGACTAGAGGGGAGATCACAAATCACCTCTGTCCTCACTATGTGATAATCTGGACTTCTTGCCAGGTACAACAGACACTGGTTTCCGAATTTGGGCAACTAAAGGTATTTCTAACCTGTTTGATTTATTTGATGGGCCCACTTTAATGTCTTTTACTCAATTAACAGAAAAATACAAAATTCAAAAACAAGATTTTTTCCGTTACTTACAGATAAGGGATTATGTCAGGAGGGACACAATGCTATTCTCCAATCAAAGCTATTCCTGCACAGAGAGGCAGCTTTTCTGTTCATGAGCGGGCAACTCTATAAGCTTTTACCATAATATTCTCAAAGACTATGGTAATATAGGCACCTTTCACCTGAAACAAATATGGGAAAAGGAACTTAATGTAGAGATTACAGATGACCAATGGCATGAGGCCTGGAAGAATGTGAAGACTTTGTGTGTCTGTAATAGAATAAAAGCTATGCAACTCAAAATTTTACAGAGCTCATATATCCCCTTCACAACGTCATAGGTTTGACATTGACTTCTCTTCTATGTGTCTTAAGTGCAAAACAGAGACAGCTAGTCTCACCCATTGTCTTTGGTCTTGCTGGGAAATACAGAGGTTTTGGTTTACTATAGGGCAGGAGATTAATAAAATCTTAACCGTTAACCTTGAAAGTGACCCGATAGGCACGATAATTGGGACATGTAATAGTCTTATTACTGATAAATATAAAGGGAATCTCTATAAAATGCTAACATTCAGTGCAAGAAAGTGCATACTCCTGAACTGGATAACGGACAAAGTCCCATCCAAAAAACAATGGCACAAGGTCATACTTGAATATATTTTGCTAGATTATTTGACATGTATGTTACATTCTAAAGACATTGTATTTCATAGAACATGGGAGCCTTTCATGTCCTATATTGGATTGGATATTTCTCCTTTTCTTACAAGAGGGTTTATGTAATACAGAATTTATATGAAGTTTGTTTGTCTTACATATTGTAATGCCTGAGTCATGCCTGTATAAATGACCATTTCTGTGAGCCGAGTTGGTTTGTAGTTGGTTTGTTTTTGTCTTGTCTTGTTTCCTTTTTTGTTTTGTTTTTGTTTTTTGTTTTCCTTGAGGGGGGATTGTCCCTTAAAGTTCTGTGCGTTGTTTTGTTCTGGAAAATCAATAAATATATCTTGGGAAAAAAAAAGTTGAGATGTAGAGCGGCCATGGCTCAGAAGGTACAGCAGTCGTCCACTGATCGGTGGTTCGATCCCCGACCCTGCAGTCAGCGTGTCAAAGTGTCCTTGGGCAAGATACTGAACCCGAATTGACCCCAAAGGCATACCCATCTGTGTGTGAGTGTATGTATGAATGGTTACCTCTCCTAATGAGCAGGTGGCACCTTAGATGGTAGATGATAGATGGTAGTCTGCCACCAGTGTATGAATGTGTGTGAATGGGTGAATGTGACAAGTGTTGTAAAACACTTTGAGGAGTCAGTAGACTTGAAAGGCGCTATATAAATGTGAGTCCATTTACCAAGTCCATTTAGAGCGGAGCCAGACCGTGAAAGGATTTAAAGGTAATCAATAAGATCTCGAATTTAATTCTGTACTGAATAGTGAGCCACTGGATTCCATTTAGAGAAGAAGTCCATTTAGAGCGGAGCCAGACTGTGAAAGGATTTAAAGGTAATCAATAAGATCTCGAATTTAATTCTGTACTGAATAGTGAGCCAGTGGAGTCCTGCCACTGATGATGTGTTCTCTACGCCGGGTGTTTGTGAGGAGTCTTGCTGCTGCATTCTGAACCAACTGTAGACGGGAAACTGCTGCATTATTTAGGCATGTGAATAGTGATTTACAATAGTTGAGGCGGGAGGAAATGAAAGTGTGGATAAGTTATTCTACTATGTTCTTGGGAAGCATTGGTTTGATTTTGGCAATGTTTCGGATTTGTAAATAGCAGGATTGGACAAGACTCTTGATATGCTGATTGAAGTTGAGGTGATCAAAAATAACTCCTAAGTTTCTGGCTGAGTGTTTCAGGTTAGTTGTTAGTGGTCCAAGGTGGGGGGTGAGACTGTCAGAGATGTGATCTGGACCAATAACCAGGTGACACAGGTGACAGGCAACAGACTGAACAAAATAGGGCCAAGAACTGAGCCCTGTGGAACCCCACAAGACATGAGAGCAGTTGATGAACTAATATTGTTGACAGTGACCTTGAATGTTCTGTTTGATAAGTAGGATGAGAACCAGTTAAAAGCAGTTTCACCTATGCCAACCTAGTTCCTGAGTCTGTTGAGGAGAATTGTGTGATCAACAGTATCAAAGGCTGCAGTCAAATCCAATAAAATGAGAATTGAAGAATTACCAGAGTCTGCAGTCATCAGAATGTCATTTGTTACCCGGAGTAGGGCTGTTTCTGTACTATGGTTCTTTCTAAAACCAGACTGGAATTTCCAGAAGTTGCTCAGCAACCACCTTTTCAACAATTTTTGAAATCAGAGGTAACTTAGATATAGGACGGTAGTTATGGGGGAGTGTTGGGTCTGTTTAAAATAGTCAGGGACCAGGCAAGATAGAAGAGATTCATTTACAATGCTTAACAGCCAAGGGCCCGATGTCTCCAAAAACGTCTTTGAATAACTTGGAAGGGAGAATATCAAGTGTACAAGTGGTGAGGTTAGTTTCGGACACAATATCGACCAACTCATTATGGGTGATGGGGGTAAACTTATCAAGCAGCATGATGGAGGGTGATGGCTCATGTGATGGTAGAAGTGACCCGGCAGGAGTAATTGATGCTTTTATGTTTTCTATTTTTTCAACAAAATAATTGAGGGATCTCTTACAGTCCTCTACAGAGGTGGCAAAGATGGTGACTAACAGTAGCGGGGGCAGGGTTTACTAGACTGTTTATAGTATTGAAGAGGAACCTTGAATTGTTTGTTTTTAGAGGCAACTAAATTGGAAAAGTAGGACAGTCTCTCACTCTTTACAAGTGAATTATATGAAGCTAATAACTCCTTCATATGCTGTTGGTGAACTTGAAGTTTTGACTTTTTCCATTTACGTTCAGCTCTTCTACACTCTCTTTTTAGTCCTCGAATATTATCATTTATCCAGGGCCTTGGGTTAGAGGGATGACTCGGCCTAGCTTTCATAGGGCGATTTGGTCTAACATACTCAAGCAAATGGTATTAAAATGATTAACCAGGGTGGAGAGGTGAGTACGGTGTGAGTATCACGAGACTTTGTGATATTTGCGCGAGATCCAACATGGCGGCGCACATCTTAATGTGCGCCAATTCATTTAAAACCTGACTTAACAACTAACGTTAACTTTACACCCCAAAATTCCACTAATCACTTCGAGTGGCAAGAACACTGGACGAGGAGAGGCTAGAGGACTTGGAGGACTACTTCGACGAGTGCTTTCAGCGGTTGGTCATGGGAAAAACAAACAAGACGCCGACTCCCTCCTCTAAGAGAAGCCGCCCCGAGGAGTCCCCCGGAGCCACATCATCGCCCGGCAGCGACTTCAGCGGTATCCTGCTATCAATAGACCAGAAGCTAAGCAGCTTTGACACTGGACTCTCTTTAGTGGAAGTCCTCCACAAAGAGTTTCAGGCGCTGCGGGAGTCTCTGGAGTTCAGCCAGCAACAGGTG
>JBBPCS010004509.1:0-11261 GCA_037974645.1 Hollardia meadi | reverse complement strand
TGAAGCTCCGTTACGCTACCAGCCTGCGTAACAGTAAAATTTGCTTCGGCACTGTCCTTGGTGCTGAAGATGTTCCCATCAGTCATTTAAATAAATGTTCAAACAAAAAACAACGTCCATGCATCAGAACTACTCTGAGGACATCATTAGTCTTTAAATCCATTGTTGGAAGTCATTTGAAAATAAGACGTTACTACAGTATGTATTTGATTGCTACGGAATCGATAGCATGTTAAGTCGGTGTTGTAATGATGCAAAAGAGAAGACGGCTAAAGCTTAGGTCCCAGGTGAAAAGTCAACATTCAAAGTTCAGCGTTTAAGTAGTAGGCATGAAAATAGTTCTTGTATTTCAGGGAAGAGTAAGCCTTAGTACAGTATATTTCTATAGTGTTCAAAAGGAAAAGAAAATACTGTTCAGTTCAGTCATCATCTGCTTGCGGAGGAAAATACACAACGTCTTTTGGGTGTGTGCAACATCTGTGAATCTATGTTTAAAAAAATTGTGAACCAATCCTCAATAAAAAGAAGATCTCTTTTTTTTTTTTTACTAATAGTTATACTCAAAACTTAAAAGTCTCACATTGATCAATGTAGCCATTTTTTTTATAAACTAAACTAAACTAAATTAAATACTAAACCCCTCCTCTCATATCTCTCTTTCTCCCCCTCAGGACCCTCAGATAGATGGTCCAAGTACATCCAATGCCATCCTAAGCAACTCAGCTGTCTCCAGGCGGCCCATAGGCCTGGCCTCTCTGCTGCCCCCGCTGCTGTGGCTGTGGTACTGCAGCCTGCTGGGGCTCTCCACGCCGGGCGTCTTGTAGCCTCGCCGCTTCACAGCAACAAACCACAATGGACTGACAAACACACATTTGTATAAAAGAAAAAAAAACAACAAGAAATTATATCCTTCTTCTCAGTAAATCCTGTTGTACGTTTATTTCCCTCTGGATTCTATCTCTCTTTTGATTCCTTCTTTGATTTTTTAAATGATTTTTTTGGGAAGCGTTGTTGTTTTATTGTTTTGTGTTTCTTTTGCATTGCAGCTGTGTGCTATAATGGTGATCTGCTATACGTGTAAACTCAGTTTGGCAGTGTGTTCTGTTTGGGTTAAAAAGGGATTTAAAGCTTTGGTGTTGCTCACTAGGGCAGAAACGAGAAAATACTGCATATTTCAATAAACCACAACTGGTGGTTGACACATTGTAAATTAGCATCTATTTTCAGAGTCGTCAAATCTGTTTTCACCCCTGTCTGTTTGTGTGTTGAGGCTATAGGTGGGGTCTTTTGCTCAGAAGTCACAGTCAGTTCAGTAACGGTTACAGTTTAAAACTTGGGCAGCCTTTTTTTGGGGGGGTTTGTTTATGTTTTGACAATGACATGATCTGGTATATTACTTTTTTTATGAAAGGTAAATGTGGATATTTATCTGACAGAAAACAAATGTCACTTGAAAGTCTTTTTTTTGCAGGTTGAACATCAGTAACTTAAAACATCAGAGAAGTTAGAAAATCTGCGCCCAAACCATCTTTAGTGTAGCTCATACTGAACACACATCGGCACTGGCTAAAGCACACAGGCAAAGACTCACAAACACACACTGCACATTTTCACACATTCAGACAAAAAGCACTGAAACACACACACACAGAGCCAGGCGTTCTTCTCCCTTTTTTTGTTTTTGTTTTTACAAGCGACTGATGCTCAGAGATCACAGGACAGTAGGTAATACGCTGCTGTGCATTCCACTCATTAGTGATTGTACATACTTGTAATTTTCCAAGACATGCTCAGTGTTTCTCTACGGAAGGTGACGGAGAAGCTGCTGTAGTTGAACTTTTTTTTTTTTCCCTTGTAATTTGCTTTGCATTGTGTCCACAAAAGCAAGAGGTGAGGAAAAAAGTAGGCTTATTGTTGTATATTCAATGGTAACTTACACCTCCATCGCTCCAAAACTCAAAGCATCATTTTCTGTCAGTTCAGTGTTACGACATATTGCCTCAATTGTGAAACCGTCAACGTGTGTTTGGGGAGGGAGCGATCACTTGAAATTGACAGTTTGCTAAGCCCCGCAGCCTTAGTAACTGTCAGTACAACTGTCAAATTCTTAGCAGAGCATGTATGCAGTTACCCGTAATAACTGTGGCAGAGTTGCTCCTTGAAGGAAACAAAAGCATATTTCAAAATTTTAGCTAGTGACCATCAATCATGATGTCTAAAATGACCAATGTCACTGGCAGCTACTAGCTGTAGCTAGCTGTCTTTGTTGGTTACAGCTGACTCATTTTAAAATGAAAACCTGAATTAAGGATTTTGCTACACATTTGATGGCTACTAACTCGCACTGTTGTTGTATTATTTCCATTTACATCCTTTTATTGAAAAAAAAAATGCACTGAAGAGTGAAAAATGAAATGAATATAAATGTGAGAAAAGGGAAATGGCTCTGCTATCTTGGGTTAACACCCCTAAACTAAACAAAGAGCAGGACAAAGCAGCTACCGACTGTCTGCAGGAGCATTGATCAGATGCCTTGCAATGGAGGTTCCAGGCTTTTTTCAAGAAATGTAACCCCATAAAATGATGTAGTTAGCTATGATATGCTCCGGCTTTGAAAGAAACCCTAAGAACACACTGTTAAACAAATTCCTTGACCTTTTGCTCTGGCAATTTAGTTTCTGACACCATCCTTCAAGCGTGATGGGTACCAACTACGTTCCTTGCCCTGTGAACACCACATCAGCATGTTGATTGAACTACGAAGCTTGAAAAACTGCAAAGACCAACTTTCAAGGGTTCAGTTGAAGAATCGTTGTTTGGGGGGGGGGGGCTTTAGCAATCGGTCAATTCTGTCTTTTTATGAAACTGACTCTGGCAAACATGTGACGTGTGACTTATGTACTGTATGTAAATCGTCCAAACATTTTGTATGTCTGCTTGCGAGGACTACTGGGAAAATAAAATAAAAAAGCCACAACACCGCGATCACTTTCAGTTCTCAGACATAGACATGTCTGTTTTCATCAGCTTTTCAGACGGAGGCTATATGGTTTCTCCCCACAGGAAATACAAACTTTTTTTTAATTTTTTTGACAGACTTCCCAACAGCGCACGATTTCAGACGTTTACATACATCACTGTGGCATGTTCAGCAAGTTACTTTAGCCATTTAGACACCAACAGGAGCATTACACGCTGCTTGGGTTTATGTAGCTTCTCAAAACATGATTAATGTAAACTAGAACTTAAATGTTATTTACCAAGCATAAACATGGTATACGCACTGTATGTACTTGGCTGAAACTATAAAGTGGACAAATAAATGTCTGATGATATTCTATTCTAGATCATTGTGAGCTATTTTGCCATTCAGATACAACATACATTGAATAAGCCAGAATATTGTTTTTTATAACAACTTATCTATACATTTCTCCCATTATGTACATGATTATGGACTATTATTGCATCTGAGAAAGAGGATATCAATGTAACTCTCCTTATGTAGTTTAATATCCCATTATGATGTTGCTTAAATATAGTATTAAGTTTTTTGGCTAAGATTTGAACTTATTTTTCTATCTTTTACTATTTTTGCTGTTTCAATGAGATGAGGTGAATGAGATGGACCAGACACAGATAGCTCATATTTTTCAGTGCCGCTACCATTATTATTTTGGCTTTACTGCTGAAATAATTATGGTGAAAATAACTAGAAGTTGAGCAAGAAAGAAAAGTGCATGGTGATTGAGGAGGAAATAAATCATCATGTTTAATCAGTCTAAACTGATTAAATCAGTGTTTACCACTGAAGGCTTTTATTTGACCAGACGCGGGCAAGTGGGAAAACTCCCACAGACGGATGTGTGCAGTTTGGATGGGAAGCTAAAGAGAAATGTTATGAGTTCCTACATGACAAAAACTCAAACTGGGAATGATCACATTTCTCAGAATTGCGTCTCACAGTATGTCTGATCATTTTATATTTGTATCCCAGTGTCATAACCTCATTGGCCCTGGAATATAAGATGAAGTTTATAGAGGTGGTTGAGTGCTTCACCTTTCTTGGAGGAGTTCCTCTGAGCTCAGAAGCACTGAAAACTGGAGTCACCTCCACCCGATCTATAAGGTTCCCACTTTTGGACAAAAAAAGTTAAAGGTGTGATAAAAAAAGAAAAGAAAAAAAAATGTTATCTGTTGTTTGAAAATACCAAAAATGGCTCTTTTTTGGGGGGGAGATGCAGACTCCCTCAGATATCCGGCATCATTAACTTCTTAGCTTGTGAAAATGTAAAATCTATTGTACAAAAGTAATGATTAAAACTGTTAAATCACCCAGACTGTTTGTGCGTGCTGTTATTTCACTGAGCAAAGGTGAGACGAAAGGAAGCCTGATAAGACCTTACGAGTTCATGTCACTGACCTCAGGTTACCAAGCCAGAGGCAAACGTAAAGAGCAGAGAGATGAGACCGGATTAAGAGAGAGTCATCTCAGGTCTCTGACAACTTTTTAGCTTTGTCCAACCGGCACAATGTGAAGTCGTTACAGCATGCTGGCTGAGCACTCAGTGATACTGCATTATCCAGCACTGCACGAGGAGAAAACAAAAGCTAAACCAGAAACAAACAGACACAAATCTGTAGATGCTGCCTGAATCGAGGTGGAGACTTGATTGGTGAGTCAGTTCATGTTCAATTTGAATCTATTAATTACCATCTGAAATGTTGAAATAACTGAAAAATGACATTAGGAAATCTCTGGTCTAGATAACATTACATAACCTTATTTCAAGGGATCATTAGAGTTAAGAGGCTGACTTTGAAATGAATTAAAAATTGCGTTAAAAAAGTCAACAAAATAACTATATTTGACAAAATTGTTAAGATGTTCATTCATTTGGTCTTTCAAACAACAGCTGCAGGAAAGCTTTCGAGGGTTGAATTCATTTCTCATTTTATTTGCACTTGCAAAGCAAACAACCAGCGAGAAACACAATCACCTCGTAGAATAAGAAGAAAAGTGCTGACACCTGACACCTTGTTGAACTTTTTCCAATTCATTTAAACACATTTCCTTACCCAATAGCTCAATATCTCTGAAAACAGTTAACCATTTTGTCAAAACTCCACAAATCTATTGCAAAATGAAACACTGCACTCTGGACCGTGTTCTCTTTTGTCAAAAACTGATTTTTCTAAACCTGCAGTATTCACAACCATCATATAAACATCTCTTCCAGAGGCATCAGTTTGAACCCTGGTGTGATACATGTGAAGCACTACCATCAAAACACTGTTTATATACAGTATGTTTTGTCTTCATGAGGCCATGTTACATAATCAAGATACAGTAAAATGGAGTAGAGATCGGTTCCTTTTTCTCTTGTTACCAAACTTTGCAACCTATTTTAGAATCTATTTTTATCCCAAAACAGGTCACAATGTTATGGTGCATACAGTTCAAAGATGGTTGCTATACTGTAATACAATGTTGTGCATATATCACATAACTATAGCATTGACACAATAATAATCAGAAGAATTGAATGAGCTCCAATTGGGCTGAGCTCACAACCCGGCTTCCCAGAGTCAAACTTCTAGTTCACACTGCAACATTGTTAGAGTTCAAAGCAAGTTTGCATGGATTTTGTTAGAAATACTGGCTGGCCTTCCTTCTTCTCCTCCTCCTCCTCTTGCCCTCATTCTTCCTCTCTGTTCTCCATGCTGCTCCATTTTCCCCCAACACAGTGGAGGTTACCTGAGGCCTCTTTTGAAGTGTTATGCCAAATGAGTTTGAACAGGTGAGAAGTGAGTAAGACCAATTAGGGTGTGACATAAACATATGTTACTATTCAGCTGTGTAAGAACAGAATGGCCAGTGAGCAATGTGTCAATCAAAATATGAATGCATAGTAACTCTGGCCTATGAGTGACAGACACAGACAGTAGTTTTGGGTATTTGTGGGATAGGAGGGGGTGCAGCCACAGAGGCACTCATGGGGCCCTGCAGACCACCATTAGCAGTTTGTAAACTGCAGGGTGGGAACTGCAATAGCGCCACTTATTAGCAAATGTTAAACTGTAACTACTGTAATATTCATTCACACTACTCATCATCAGAAACTGAATTGATAGGCCCTATAATAACGGCCTGTTGTTGGTGTTGACCAAACAGCCCGTTGTCATGCCCATATCTTCAGATATCAACGTTTTGTCACGGCGATATGCCATGGATGCCAAAGGGCCTTTTGTGCGTCAGAGAAGGCTTAGCGCGTCGTCTGGCGAGGCCAAAGGGTACCTTGCGCGTCTGGATATGACGAGAAGGGCGCATGACAAAACGTGGACATGCCATTAACTGTAGCAATGCTTGAAATTTACCAGGAAAAATATTGACATGTCTGGTGATGGTATATAAAAATCAGAGTGGACTGTGGCCTCTGTTGCTTTTTTCTTTTCTTTTTGTCCCTCTTTAATTATTTTCACCCTCTTTTTGCTCTGTTATGAGAAGAAAATATTTCACTGTTTGATATCTCACAAGACACATGTCAATATCTCAAACACTGAATGATAACTTCCATAGTAATCACCGGATGTTCTACTCTGGTCCATAGTGCACAAAAAATGGCACTATAGCGTTATTACTAGTAAGCTCAGAGCCGGAGAATCGTTAATTAAAACCACTCTTTTTAGAATTTCATGAAAATGTCCATGAGTTAAGTCGGAAAACGATGCTAAAACTGGTCTCAAACGGAGGCTCAACGTGTCATATAAGGTGGTGTTGATAGTCATAGACATGGGGGACATCTTCTGTTGCCTTTTTTGACATTATGAATTAAACATTAATGGAAAACAGAAAAGGGTGAAGAAAATGGTCTGACTTGCACGTCATCATCATAAAATGACAGAACATTTGAATATACTGTACATTCTAGTCATAATTCTTCATTATCTTTCAACACAGCCATTAGACGAACTGCACATCCTCAGCAGCATCTTGCCAAGAAAGTATTTAGCTTGGTAAGTTGCCAAAAATGCCACATGCAACTTGTGCAGGCTGCGTGCAACAAGATCTGAGTCTCTAATAGGTACTTTTACCTTTTTTGATTTACAGTATATTTTGCAGTAGTAAATTAAGCTGTCAGATAAATCTAGTAGAGTAAAAAGTACAATATTTTATGGAGTGGAAGTATAAAGTAGCAGAAAATGGAAATACTCAAGTACCTACTTGAATATTTTTTTCTTCCCACCATCTGTTTTCTGAATTTTGACACTAAGATTGGTTTTGTTTTATCTACAAACGGATCCAAATATCAGTTATATGTATATTTGATTACTAACACTGTTTTGCTGTGAAGCTTCAGAAATGTTTTGTGGAAGAAGAAACTTCAACCATCTGAACCGACTTTCTTTTTTTTAAAAGTTGATTGTAATAAAATGAATAAATTACATTTTTGATGATGTAATAATCATTTCAGTTATCTATCAACCAAAAATGCCAAACATTCACTGGCTCCAACATCTCAAATGTGGAGATTTGCTGCTCGTTTCTGTTTTATGTCATTGTAAAATGAAAATTCCTGGGTTTTGGACTGTTGCTCAAACAAACACTCATGTTGAAGGTTTAACCTTTAGGATATTTTGATGAGCAGTATACATATATACAATTTGTTCTTGTTTATTAATTGAAGAAACTGAGTAATTGAACAGTGACACATAAAGCAACATTTTAGTTCTGATACTATCAGTCTGCCATGGTTTAAGTTTTAGTGTGTTATTTTCCTGTTATGGTTTGAGTTTGTTGTTTCCTGTTTTGTTTTGAAGGCTCTTTCCTTGTGTGTCTTGTCTCTCTTCACACTTCCTGTCTTTTCCCTCCACTGTGATTATTTGTCCCCTACCTAATTAGTCTCACCTGTGTCTTGTTAACCCTCCTTGTGTATTTAGTCCATGTGTCCCCCTCTTACTTTGTCAGTTTGTTGTGTGTGTTACCTAGTGTGCCTGGATTCCAGGATCTCCCATGTATCTTGCCTCTTTGTTGTTTGGACTTTGTATTTTTGCCTTTTGGATTTGTTTACTTCCCTTGGACGATTCTGATTTTGACCCTCATCTGACTTTACATCCAGTAAGCCTATTTTGTCTTTAGTGAATAATAAATATATTTAAAGAGAACCCGCTCTGCCTGCTGTGTCTGCACCTGGGTCCAAAACCCCTGTTTTCAAGTGTTTCTGGCACTAACCGTAACACAGTCAAAGATGAGGTGTGAAATGAGCTTGGAGAGTGAAAAGGGTTAATTATACATCAACACATTGCATTTTAATGAAAACATCAATGACATGTCACTCTTTTTCCACTTTTTTCCCCAGTCATTCAGGAACAGCACTTTCTCTGAGGGCACCTCCTTCCCTTGCTGTAAAATAAAGCAAGCAGTGTCACACAGATACATTACACAAGCTTCAAAACAGAACTGTAAAGACAGCTATCAAGATATTATGCCATATAATATTGTATATAATATATAATATGTGGGGAATTGGATTTTCGATGGATGGCAGCATTTCACATTTAGAGATTGAGCTCATTAAGTGTCATTAAAGTCTTATTTTCTTACGGCGTCAGTGGATATGAGCATTGTGAGCTGTGATGAAAGCTGTGGCGCACTGACAGGTATTACCTGCTATTGTGCAGCAATAATGGAGCAAAAAGAAAGAAAGAATGGCGGCTGGTAAAACCTGCTTCATCTCTGTTTCTCTACCCTGAAAATTTGCCTTCTTACCGAGTCATTTTAGTTCTGACTCTTGATTATTTGAACCTATGCTAATCTACTTCTCATTGAAGTGTTTCCTAACAAATCAAGTTTATTATTGTTTATTCTAATGAAACCTATACAGCAGGGTCAGTGATTAGATTTTCTTTGTCACAGTGTTTGTGTTGCAGGAGACCACATAGACTGAGTGTGATTTGTTGGCTTCTTGAAATCTTGAAATTACTGTTGCACATTTTCTTGTGTTCCTGTTCCTGAGGATTTGTAGTTCTTTTCTAAGCACCATGACCTGAGCATCACGGTTCTTTAGGACAGGTGATAATAATAACCAGAATAAAACTGAACCAGATTCGTCGTGAGAGTTGACCCTCATGCAGCAGTCTTATCTGCTCACACTCATAACTAGCCTCCTGATATTAGATTTATTGTTTATAGTCTATCAATACCAAAGTTCTATTCATTAACAGACAGTTTATAAGAGGAGGTCATAAAACTTCACATAACCACGTTCAGTTTCCTGACACCAGCATGAATTAACGTATTAATGCATCACAAGGGGACCGCTGTGGGATGCATTGTGGGATTTGTTGTAATCATATTTGGTGCTTTAACAATCATAGTTTAATTAGGCAGGTTGTTTACAGCTCTAATGACTGAACCTTCCTGCTGAACAGGATGGGGTTAGTCATTTGGTCTGGTAAGTTTATTCAAAATGTGCTAAAAACAGATTCCATTAAAAATGGTGGACCGACATAAATACTACCATTTATTTTCTTAAAGGAACAGCTCACCCAATAATAAAAATCCAGTCATTATCTACTTGGGTGGAGTTTCTTATAGTCCACAAAACATTTCTGGAGGTTCACAGCAAAACAGTGTTGCAGCATCGTCCTGAACAACTGAAGTAGATGTAGACTTGTTTTAAAATGGATATTACCACTGAAAAAATAACATACAATCACTCTGTACAGCTTGTCTGTCTCCGGAAGCCCCAAGATTCCAAATTGATTTGAAAAGACATTTTTTACACCATTTTATAAGCTGAAATTATCACTATAGCTGCTGATTAATTAAATTAATTAATAATAAAGCAATACTTAATAATCAAAATAATACTTAATAATAATACAAGATTAATTCTTAATTAATTGATAATATTAATTAATAAAAGGCTATGGTGTAGAGTAGACCTACTCTACATGTAAATTGTCATGAGATTTTGTTGTGAATTGGCGCTTTATAAATGAAATTCGACTTGACTTGACTGAGCTTCAGTCCACTGGGAGTGAGTAGATAAAAACTGAATTTTTGGGTGAACTGTTCCTTTAAGTAGCCTCCGAGTACACTGTGAGGTCTATTGTGTAGTCTGTTTTCTAACTAGGTCTATATGACTTAAATCCTGTCACCTAAATTTTTAACCTGCAGTGTTCGCACATCCTCTCCTCGTTGATCATGCTCTCTCATTTTCTATAGCTCTGCAATTTTAAAGCTGCGGCAGTTCTGCAACAGGAATAATTTACAGTAAAAGACTCCATTTCTTTCCACTTAGGCACAGCAGAAACATTGTGAAAATAGCGGGAAGTGCTTGGAAGAAAAATCTTTGATATTGCTGATGCCCAGAAGGACATTCTGTAAACTGACCAGGTCATCCGGCAACACGATTTTTGCTAAATAATGTATGTATGTATATTTTTTTGCTGTTTTTCTGGTGAAAAATTGAACAATTTTACTTATTTGCATCTCCTGGAGCCCGCAGACATATGAAACTTGTAAGTTGATTTGTTTTGTTTTTTGGTAACCACTGACATATGAAATAAGTGGTGGAAGATGAAGGGTGCCAAACTGGACACACAAGACATCATTCACTTCAAAGTTACAGCTACATGCACCATCAGCAAGTTCAGCTGCCAATAAGACAGTATCAGCAAAGGTTTGAGCTTGTAAGCTTGTGCTACACAGAAGCTGGAAAATTTTAAAAACAAATGAGTGCATTACACTACAATTTCAGAAGAGACAACCCAGATGAATTTCCTTTTTAAAAAAACAACAACAACTTTGGTCAAATATATAATAGTCAAAAATATTACTGACTACTGACGACTGATTTATTCATTTATAAATTCTAAATACATTTTATATTCCTATTTAAAAAAAAAAAAATTTACAAGATTTTCCAGGTCTGCCTGAAAACTTTATGGTTGATCCAGCATCATATGTTGTTGACCACTGAACTCATAACCAGAACCAAAAATCCACAGCAGTTATTAAAATGTGTGGGAAATGCTTTTAGCTTTTTTAAAGTGGATCCAGCTGTTTGGTCTGAAGCATTTCTTCCCAACCTTCCCTAAATTTATTTTCCTCACAAAGAAACTAATTTAGGTTTGAAGCAAACTTGTAACCTTGATTCTGTTAAAAATGACAATCACCTCTGTGGGGGGGGGGGGGGGGGGGGGGGGGGGGGGGGGGGGGGGGGGGGGGGGGGGGGGGGGGGGGGGGGGGGGGG